>CARXXK010001771.1:0-178568 GCA_949089665.1 Macrosiphum euphorbiae
TTTTTTAATTTGTGAATTTATTTTGTCCTGTTGTGCGTGAGGTAATCTATAAGGTCTATGATAAATAGGTGGTTGATCCCGTTTTAACTTAATAGAATGTGTGCCTACATTGGTAAACGTTGGAATATCTCCTTCCATGACAATTTAGCGCAGTCATTTTAGCTCACGACAATTCAGCATTTAACACAAGTCAGCGTATACGACATTTACGCGCAATACATGTCGGCGCATACAGCATTTACGTGCAACACATTCCGCGCATCATGTTTAATAAAATATACTAAGTTAAATGTTAGGAAATATAGTAAATTCCCAAATTAAAATCATTATTGCTAAATACATATATTTTATTAATCTTAATTAATTGTACATAATAAATATAAAAAATTCGCAAAGTAAAATCATTAAGTAAAATTAAAATTGTGAGCTATTCTTTGTATATTTTAATAATTAGTTTTGAATAAATATTTTTTATCAGAAGTATTGCATATCGTAGAAAGTTATATAATCAAATTGAGACAAATATTATTACTAAACACACGTTAAAATAAATCACTTGTTTAAATTAAAATTGTGAGCTATTCCTTGTAAGTAATCATTGAGTTGTCGGTTTTCGAAATCTTCGCATAGATGTAAAATTTTTTTTGCTGCACCTTTGTACTTTGATTTTTTTGGTGGTACATCTCCAGCAATAAGCTGAACGATTTTCATCTTAATAATACTCTTTTCTTTTTTTAAACAATTAATAAATTTCCATATAGTAGGATGTGAATACGTTAAAAGAGCAGAAAACCCATTATGCCAACCTTCAATATTATTATTGGTTCTTGGGAGATCGTTTTTCAAATAGTAATTTATAACTGAATTATAATTAAAAATATACATACTCGGTACATAACACAACATTTTTTAACTCTAGGGACCACAAGAGGAAGACTTAAGGTCCATGATACGAAGACGTCAGAGAGCAAAAGTAAGTTTTTAGTACCTACTTAACTATGTATAAATATATATTATATTATATTTTTATTTGTGCAAATATTACACATGGCACATAGATAAAATACATTCATCGCTGTGCTCAGAATCTAAAACTTAGTTTAATATTTTCCATAATTATCTCATACAATTCAATAAATTTAATAACAGTTGGCAATGGGAAAATCATGATAAAATACTTTTTTGGGAGGCTTATATTCTAATTAAATTCTCATCACATTTGCTACCCGTCCTGATATTCTATAATATAATATGAACGACATAAGCTTATAATAAAGGAAGGAATTACAGTCTGCAGTTTGGGAGAATTGGGAGGCACTCATAGGTGTATTTATATATTATTTAACAACGATTGTCATTATAGGTACATAAGATTATTACACATTTGACATTTTATTAACTAACATTTAAATAAGTAACTAGTAATTCACCATATTGAGATGTAGTTTACTAATGTTAATTATTCAGTGGCCTATTGTATAAGTTGCAATTTATTTTTCCCTTTAAAATCTAATTGTATTAATGACTATTAATTCATGTTTTAGGAAACTCAAATATCTAACATAATGGACATGATGGAGATCAGCCCCGCAGACACGTTACAACCAAATGTATTGTAAACCAAATAAAAAAATAAAAAAAATAATTTAAATACATACCTAGCCAAAGTTAATCATTTTAGTTTTTATACTTATATCATATGGATGGTTAAAAAAAAACTTTGGTACTTACCTGATCTTGTGCTACATAGACTTGTTTATCTTACTTCTTTTACTGTTTGTAGGACCTGAAAATGAAAGTAAAGTATTTTTAATTTGTAAACATTACCAATTACAGTGTTGAAAAAGTCATAGACACATGTGTGATGTGTTGAAAATTTTGAAATAAATAATTAAATATGTTTTGATATATTACACATTACATACCTTTAAGAAACGAGAACAATCTCCTGTCAATACTGTTTTGAATGATAGAATAACGTTGATAAATTAAACAAATCGCTTCGTTATTCGAGCGAACCATATTACCTATTAACAACATTTAAAAACTTGCCATGACGAGTAATTATTGGTTACACCTTAAAAACAATATCTTGAAATGAAAAGAATGAGAAAATAATAGGTACCACTAGGCTATATCTCTATGGATAATAACTAATAAGTAAATACATTTTAAAATTTAACACTTTACCAATGAGTAAAACTAAAAAAATATACACATCATTGTAAAATTAAAAAAATAATTGTACAGTTGAAACGTTTCCGTAACTCGGGTAAACAAACGTATAAATCACTTCCACGGACGTGCTCGTACTCGTTTCCATGTTTTTTAACGGGTCGCAACCAACCATAGCTTGGTACCACGGTAACCGCCATATAACTATTGAACTCTGAGGAAATTCTGGAGCGGCCAAACGTTTTGCAGAACAAACTCCGACGGTTGAAACGTTGAAGAGGTAGAAATTCATGAGCGCTTGGTATTTTGTTAAACCGTGGTCGTGGTGTATGATATAAAAAGTAAATCGTGATAAGTCGTGATAGTAATAGTGATAACGAAAGGCAAAAGTACAAACAAACTCAACCACGGTTCTGGTTACTAGAACTAAACAGACCAAACGCTGGATTAGGGCGTTTACAATGTTTGCAAACGTTTACACCTTCGTTTAGCAAACGGACGTTACGAATTTCGCCGTTATCAAACGTTTGCAACGTTTGCCGCTCCAGAATTTCCTCTATATCATATTATATACGTCCGTGGTTCTGTTCAATGCATATAACCACTCTTTTCATTTTTCGGGCAAGAGCTTATCACTCAGCGATAGAAAGTGATAACATAAAATATTCCGAGGTGGTGATAAGCTATAGAAACGATAGGCAATAATTAATTGTGCTTATTATACGGGAACGAACAAGAAATATTTTGAGGTTATACCTATTCATATTCTATGATTATTGTAAAATGTGGTACATAATTTACACAGACTTCTATACTACAGTAGATAACTTCTACATTATGTTATGTACGTCATAGTACATTGTAAAAATGAAGCTGATAAACCTTGGTCGGATAGCAAAACATTTCATTTATTATACAAAATCCATATCCATTATACCATAGAATATTAGAATAGGTACTATATAATATTCTATGTTATACCATAGAGCATAGACCTATAAATTAATGGACAGAGCATAGAGTGAGAAATCATCACAGGGGATTGTTGAGAGACCAAAAACAGGTTTTGGGCACATTATACGATTACAACAAAATAACTAAAATCGTAATTCTTGGTTTAAATATGAAATTTTGTCTAAATTGAAATTAAAATGTCTATAAAAAATAAGTGTGTTTATATATTTTTTAGATTTTTTGGTTACAGTATGAATTATTTAAGAGAATCTTTGTTTTAAATTTTCAACTCTTAGTTATAAAAACTGAACATTTTATAATTTTTTAATTCCAACGATTGATAATTTTGGCAAATATAATAAAATGCAGGGAAAGAGAGAGAAAAAAAACATAATTAGGATATTATAATATTATTAATTTACACATTGTTTGGGGTCAACGTCACCTGGCCCGGTCAACGCCAGAGCAAGGCGGTCGGCGACCGGCCTGTGCCGTCTAAGCACGTTTTTTTAAAGGTGGTCTATTAGGTTCAATTTCTACTAACGGGGGGAATAAAGGGGAGTATTGATACGTTACGACGTGGATAGATCTTGTGGTACTCCGCAGATATGGGTGGGCTGGCTTGACGCCACCGACGCACACGTGGTCAGCATGGCCCACCTGGTCGTTGGAGAACAATTGTACGTAGATGAGCCGAGGTAATGCTGTCTCGGGTGTTGAGGCCCCCACAGCCTGTTGGTGAAACGTTAGCCCATCATCGTATGGTTACACACCAAGGTAAAAAAAATGAAGTTGAAAATGTCACGTTCAAATGGTTTTTCGACGGAGCGCAGGACACAGTTGAGCTGGGACGTGAAGACAAACGTACGTCGTGTTGCTTCAGAGCTCGGTGAAAAGGCGAGTGACTACGGGTGAGACGCAGTGTTCCGTGGGCCGCAAAGGTCGATGTTGTTTGAAAATCCAGCGAAGTGTGGCAGAGCAGTGTAGGTTGTTGGGGGGGAATATACAATAATTTGAGGGAATATCAGTCCAGACTGCCTTGCCGGCGCACACCGGGCACCGACGGACACGACAGACGCGCCCAGCGGCACCGACCGACGGCCAGCAACTGCCGTTGGCGACGGGACACTGCAGATGGTGGGGATCGGGGGATAGGTGTTTATATAATATTGGTCGATTCACTGTACCAGCCGCGCGCGGGTTAATTGATATTTTAAGAAAGAGAAATATAAATGGTTTATGACATGGGGACAATATTAATATGGTGTCTAAATTCTGTGACCTTACACACTATACGAATTTATAAATTTCCTGTAATAAAAACTTAATCCTAAAAATGACTTATTGTTTTTTACAGTTATTGGTTCTGGGAATTCTACTACTGCTTTTAATTTACGTTCGTCGGGATTTATTCTGTCTCTCGTAATGCTATGTCCTAAATATACACATTCTCTTTTTAAGAAGTTGCATTTATCTGGTTGTAATTTTAAATTGCTTATTCATATTCGCTCAAAGACTTCTATTTATTTTTCATTATTATCATACAAATTTTTTCCATATACAATTATATCTTCTAAATATACTAAACATTTTATTCCTATTAAACCCGATAGAGCTGAATTCATAACTCTTTGAATGGTTCCGGGACTTGTTTTCATTCCTTGAATCATTCGTTTGAAATGCCAGTGACCTTGGTTAGTCGAAAAGTCTGTTAACTCTCGTGAATCCTTTTCCATTAATATTTGGTAAAATCCACTCGATAAATCTAAAAGAGAGAATAATTGACTATTTCCTAGTTGATCTAGTATTTCTGTAATATTTGGTAAAGGGTGAAATTCATTTAAGGTAGCTTCGTTAAGTGCCCTAAAGTCTACTACTACTCTAAACTTTTGTTTGCCTGAATTATCCATTTTCTTTTGTACTAATAATAGTGGGGAATTCCATGGACTTCTCGATTTCTCGATAATTCCATTTTCTTCCATTTTTTTAATTTGTGAATTTATTTTGTCCTGTTGTGCGTGAGGTAATCTATAAGGTCTATGATAAATAGGTGGTTGATCCCGTTTTAACTTAATAGAATGTGTGCCTACATTGGTAAACGTTGGAATATCTCCTTCCATGACAATTTAGCGCAGTCATTTTAGCTCACGACAATTCAGCATTTAACACAAGTCAGCGTATACGACATTTACGCGCAATACATGTCGGCGCATACAGCATTTACGTGCAACACATTCCGCGCATCATGTTTAATAAAATATACTAAGTTAAATGTTAGGAAATATAGTAAATTCCCAAATTAAAATCATTATTGCTAAATACATATATTTTATTAATCTTAATTAATTGTACATAATAAATATAAAAAATTCGCAAAGTAAAATCATTAAGTAAAATTAAAATTGTGAGCTATTCTTTGTATATTTTAATAATTAGTTTTGAATAAATATTTTTTATCAGAAGTATTGCATATCGTAGAAAGTTATATAATCAAATTGAGACAAATATTATTACTAAACACACGTTAAAATAAATCACTTGTTTAAATTAAAATTGTGAGCTATTCCTTGTAAGTAATCATTGAGTTGTCGGTTTTCGAAATCTTCGCATAGATGTAAAATTTTTTTTGCTGCACCTTTGTACTTTGATTTTTTTGGTGGTACATCTCCAGCAATAAGCTGAACGATTTTCATCTTAATAATACTCTTTTCTTTTTTTAAACAATTAATAAATTTCCATATAGTAGGATGTGAATACGTTAAAAGAGCAGAAAACCCATTATGCCAACCTTCAATATTATTATTGGTTCTTGGGAGATCGTTTTTCAAATAGTAATTTATAACTGAATTATAATTAAAAATATACATACTCGGTACATAACACAACATTTTTTAACTCTAGGGACCACAAGAGGAAGACTTAAGGTCCATTATACGAAGACGTCAGAGAGCAAAAGTAAGTTTTTAGTACCTACTTAACTATGTATAAATATATATTATATTATATTTTTATTTGTGCAAATATTACACATGGCACATAGATAAAATACATTCATTGCTGTGCTCAGAATCTAAAACTTAGTTTAATATTTTCCATAATTATCTCATACAATTCAATAAATTTAATAACAGTTGGCAATGGGAAAATCATGATAAAATACTTTTTTGGGAGGCTTATATTCTAATTAAATTCTCATCACATTTGCTACCCGTCCTGATATTCTATAATATAATATGAACGACATAAGCTTATAATAAAGGAAGGAATTACAGTCTGCAGTTTGGGAGAATTGGGAGGCACTCATAGGTGTATTTATATATTATTTAACAACGATTACAACCAGATAAATGCAACTTCTTAAAAAGAGAATGTGTATATTTAGGACATAGCATTACGAGAGACAGAATAAATCCCGACGAACGTAAATTAAAAGCAGTAGTAGAATTCCCAGAACCAATAACTGTAAAAAACAATAAGTCATTTTTAGGATTAAGTTTTTATTACAGGAAATTTATAAATTCGTATAGTGTGTAAGGTCACAGAATTTAGACACCATATTAATATTGTCCCCATGTCATAAACCATTTATATTTCTCTTTCTTAAAATATCAATTAACCCGCGCGCGGCTGGTACAGTGAATCGACCAATATTATATAAACACCTATCCCCCGATCCCCACCATCTGCAGTGTCCCGTCGCCAACGGCAGTTGCTGGCCGTCGGTCGGTGCCGCTGGGCGCGTCTGTCGTGTCCGCCGGTGCCCGGTGTGCGCCGGCAAGGCAGTCTGGACTGATATTCCCTCAAATTATTGTATATTCCCCCCAACAACCTACACTGCTCTGCCACACTTCGCTGGATTTTCAAACAACATCGACCTTTGCGGCCCGCGGAACACTGCGTCTCACCCGTAGTCACTCGCCTTTTCACCGAGCTCTGAAGCAACACGACGTACGTTTGTCTTCACGTCCCAGCTCAACTGTGTCCTGCGCTCCGTCGAAAAACCATTTGAACGTGACATTTTCAACTTCATTTTTTTTACCTTGGTGTGTAACCATACGATGATGGGCTAACGTTTCACCAACAGGCTGTGGGGGCCTCAACACCCGAGACAGCATTACCTCGGCTCATCTACGTACAATTGTTCTCCAACGACCAGGTGGGCCATGCTGACCACGTGTGCGTCGGTGGCGTCAAGCCAGCCCACCCATATCTGCGGAGTACCACAAGATCTATCCACGTCGTAACGTATCAATACTCCCCTTTATTCCCCCCGTTAGTAGAAATTGAACCTAATAGACCACCTTTAAAAAAACGTGCTTAGACGGCACAGGCCGGTCGCCGACCGCCTTGCTCTGGCGTTGACCGGGCCAGGTGACGTTGACCCCAAACAATGTGTAAATTAATAATATTATAATATCCTAATTATGTTTTTTTTCTCTCTCTTTCCCTGCATTTTATTATATTTGCCATGTGCCACCATATATGTTTTGTGCGTTTGCCATACGTCCCCCTATACTGTTTACTATATCCTATAAAAAATGACAATGTTGTTAATTAATTAATTATTTGTATGTCCATGTAAAATACATCAACCTAATCTAATCTTAATTTATTATTAGTGATTTCTTTTTTTCCCAACATAAATCTTGAGGGTTTCATTACCCCATGCGTGTACAAAGCCTGTGAGCTCCACCGACTTGACCCTCGGGTCTCACGCGGTGCGGCTCACAGGTCACGACCGAAGTGTTCCCCTTAGGTTGTGGGTGGTTTTTGGTAGTCCACAAAATTATCAAATCCTCACAAGTGCAATAGCAAAACCATTAACTAATCTCTTAAAGAAAGACACCAGTTTCGTATGGAGTAACGATTGTCAAAAATCATTCGATACCTTGAAGGCAGCGTTATGTTCAGAACCAGTTCTTAAATATCCGGATTTCACAAAGAATTTCTTATTAACTACAGACGCGAGTAATAAAGCACTCAGGGCTATTTTATCCCAAGGATAGATAGGTACAAATTTGCCAATATGTTATGCGTCGCGCACGTTAAATAAAAGTGAAGGCAACTATTCAATAACAGAATTAGAATGTCTTGCAATAATATTCAGAGTTAAACCGTTTCGACCATATTTATACGGTAGGAAGTTTATAAAACTTAGTGACCATCGTCCATTAACAGGGCTCTTTAATTTAAAAATCCATTATCAAAGTGAGCTAGATGGAGAATACAATTAGAAGAATACGATTATAAAATACGTTACAAACCCGGAGTTCTAAATTCAAATGTAGATGCACTCACACGCATGTATTCTATTCAGGAAATAAAAAACGAATCATACGAACAATTTCTCGAAAAGTTAGGAACACAAATTATCACAAATAGTAATGTAAAAGAAACTATAGGTACACTAATAGATTCACCAAAAGAATATAATATAGTATCAGAAATTGCCAAGCAATATAATTTTAGGACAGGAACAATCTATCAGTTGAAAAAACAATTCGGAAACGGTACATTGTTGCCAACTAGTAAAGTAATAGAGGACACACCATATTTTAAACAGGAAAACAGGTTTATAATATTCTTGGTAACGAAAACTAAAGACCGACAGAAGGAAAATTACGAAAACATGTATGTATCTTTGATCAATCTAAAACTATTTTGTAAGGAAAACAATTTGAATAAATTAGCCATGAACAAGCTAGGTGAACACGATGATTTAGAATGGGAAAAAGTAAGGTCAATGTTGCGATACATATTTCGAAAAACGGATATAGAAATAATTATATGTGCAAATATAGAATATAGTGAAGAAGAAAAAGCAATCATTTTATTACAAATTCACGATTCAAAACTAGGTGGACATTTAGAAGTGAATAAAACCATTAAGCACATTAAAAAAACAATTCTTATGGAAGGGTATGAAAGAAGACGTTAAGAAATATGTAAGAAATTGTGCGTCATGTCAGGTTAATAAGTTATCAAATCGGCACGTAAAGCAACCCATGGCAATTACGTCAACCAGTTCCAAACCATTTGAAAAAAAAAAATATTTATGGATATAGTAGGGCCTTTGCTATAACACTGTCTAACAATATATATATTCTAACTATGGAGGACGATTTAACACGTTATACTTTAGGAGTTCCAATTCCTGATCAGAAGGAAAATACTGTCGCGGAAGCCTTTGTTACACACTTCGTTTGTGTACACGGCACACCAGAAACAATACTTACGGATCAAGGAAGTAATTTCCTATCGAAAACGTTTGCAAATGTTTGAAAAATATTAAAAATAGAAAAGGTTAACACAAGTCCATTTAGACCGCAAGGTAACCCCGTAGAACGCACTCGTAGGACGCTAGCCGAGTATTTACGACATTATGTAGATAAGAATTTAAATAATTGGGATCATTTATTACCCTTTGCATTCTTTGTGTATAATTCAACAGTACATGCATCTACTAATTTTCAGCCATACGCATTAGTTTACGGACGTACATTGGAGTTACCGATTAACTTGAAGGCCAACCCTGAACCACGTTACAATTACGACATTTTCGATCTAAAAGAAAATATGCAAATTTCGCATAAGATAGCTAGAGATCATTTGATTAAAAATAAAATAAAAAGTAAGGAACGATATGATAAAGATGAAAATCCACAGGAACTACATGTAAAAGATTTAATACTTTTAAAAGATAATAATCATAAAACAAAACTCGATCCAATCTGGCTAGGACCATACGAGGTCACAGCAGTACTAGGAAACCAAAATATAGTTATACTGCGGGGCCGACCGCGACGAGGCATAACTGTACATAGAAATAACGTAAAAAAGGTGGGCAAGTGGGTGTCGCTATGCTGTACAGTAGGTTAAAAGTGGGTCACTGTATAATGGATGATATTAAATTTGAATTCAACGAAATTTCAATGACTAGAGATATTATATTCGAAAACGAAGGTAATAAATTGGAAAATATAATTGCAGACAAATTAGAATTCACAGATACTCAGACTCAAATCGAGGACGATCCGGTCAAGGTCGAATTGACGACGGTCGACAACAGGAGTGGCATGGTGTGACGTGATCGAAATACGTTAAAAGCGCCGATCAGGTATAATGTGTCGTCGTTCGTCACCAATCTCGTTGAACCACTAAATCGTGATGAAGCGATAGCTGGCCCACAGAAAAACGAGTGGGAGCACGCTATGAGTGAGGAAATTACGTCACTACCACAAAAACAACACTTGGTCACTAGTTAATTTGCCTCAGGGCAAGGTTGTATTACGTAACGCATGGGTTTTCAAAACCAAATAAAAAAGTGACGGTAATATCGATAAGTTTAAGGCCAGATTGGTCATTAAAGGTTGTTCACAGAAATACGGTATAGATTGCCATGAAACATTTTCGCCAGTGGTCAGATACGAATCAATTAGGGCGATATTCGCAGTAGCAGCTGTGGAAAAGTTAATATTACGACAATTCGACATCAAGACAGCATTTCTGTACGGAGAACTACAGGAAGAAATTTACATGGTACAACCACCAGGATACGAAGATGGATCGAATAAAGTATGTAAGCTTCAGCGTAGTTTATATGGCATAAAACAAAATCCAAGATGTTGGAATATACGCTTTAAGAATTTTTTTTAATGCATTTGGTTTACAATGTACCGAAGCGGATGCATGTGTATTCAATGCATATAATAGTAGAATTATTCTGGCAATATTTGTAGACGATGGTTTAATCGCTGCAGACAATGAAGAAATAATAAATAAACTTTTAACAAACTTGGAGAAAGAATTTGAGGTTAAAAAAGGAAACTTAGATTATTTCCTAGGTATGCAGGTAAATATAATGAAAAATGGTTCATTATTGGTGCATCAGACAAATTATGCATGTAGCATAATTAATAAATTTCATATGCTGGACGCCAAGGAACTTTCAATACCAATAGACAAATCACATACACTTGAACAAAAAGAAGATACGGAAATATTGAATGAAGATATTCCTTATAGGCAGGCAGTAGGTAGCTTACTGTTCTTATCACACGTAACAAGACCAGATATTGCATATGCAGTAAACTTTGCTAGTCGTTACTTAGCAAAACCAACTAAAGCTCATTGGAACTTGGTAAAACGGATTATACGATATATCAAGCGAACATTTAATTATGGCTTGTACTTTAATAACAAAACAAAATTGTCATTAGAAATATTTAGCGATGCAGATTACGCAGGTGACATTCAGACACGACGTTCAACGGCAGGATTTCTATTCAGGTACGGGTCAAGCATAATTTCATGGACATCGCAGCGACAACATAGTGTGTCATTGTCATCAACAGAGGCTGAATATATTTCGGCCAGTGAAGCTGTCAAAGGGATCTTGTGGATTACACGGTTGATAACAAGCTTATCGACAACAGGTGACAAACAACCAGTATTATTTATAGATAATCAGAAGGCTATACGTTTAGTTAAAAATCCGGAGTTTCATTAACGGACAAAACACATAGACGTACGGTACCATTTCATACGGGAGAAATACGAAGAGGGACAATTCCAACTACAGTACATTGGAACAGAGGACCAGATTGCGGACATTCTAACCAAGCCTTTGGTCAAGGAACAATTCGAGAAGTTGCGGTCAGCCATAGGAGTGACTACAATTAAAGAGATTATTAACTGAGGGAGGGTGTTGAAATATACAATTAATATGTAGTACATGTAGTTAGCCTTGACACGTGTGTACAATATAGTAACTAGTTATGTACGAGCATAAGACTCACTCTCTTTACGGATGTAACATGACCTCGGTCGTGCATATATATAGGGCCTTTGATGTATGTAATATTCACTTGCACAGGCGTCGTTGTACAGAACATATACGATGTGTGTGTACTGTCACAGTTTAATTGTCCAGTTGTACGTTATTATATATTATACTTATACATAATCATATTGTCGTGTTATTACTTATTATATTAATGCTAACATCATTAGTCCGTCAAGCTTCACTTTCAACAATATATGATATACGGGAAATATTATTATCCCCGTAATATATTTGTTTGTCAATAACAATTATTTTATAATCGTCATGTCTTTTCATCGACGATAGGCAATTTCTTCATAATCGATAAATGAAACTAAATAGTAAATAATAAAATAATATCTTGTTTGAAAATTTTGTTTTTAATATTTTTAAATACAAAATATAATAATATGTATTTGAAATATACTTGAAATTCTTTTGTTCGTTAGATATTCGTTTAGATCCTTTAGTTACACCTGTCTTACGTCTACTAATAGATGTTGGTTGAACTTTTATTTGTCCTTTTCTTCTATTTATGTTACATGCTGTATTACTAACAGAACACATTAAGGAAGCAAATTGAGAACCGTTTTAATCGATTTTTTAATTTCTTTAGAATTGGCAATCATACCTTGCATTCTTGACCATTCAGCTTGAACTGCAGTTACTTCTATGTTAAAAATATCACTATTAGATTCTATATTTTCTATAGAAGTGTCGTTATTGAATGATGCATAATTTGATGTTATAGAAGAGTCTAAAAAAAAACATAGAATATGTAAAAGAGCTCTCTGGTATGGAGTTTTTAAACTTGTAAAATGGTATAAAATCTAAGTGTCTAAGAAAATAAATATTATGTAAAATCGCTCTCTGGTTGAGTGTCGAAAAAACTTGTGACATGATATCTAATTTAAGTGTCTAAAAAAACATTTCTTATGTAAAAGGACCAGAGAGGTCAATGCTTGAAAAAACTTCTAAAGTGGTATCTAATCTAAGTGTCTAAGAAAATAAATGTCATGTAAAATCGCTCTTTGGTCGCTAGTCGAAAAAACTTTTAAAATGGTATCTAATTTAAGTGTCTAAAAAAACATATATAGGTGTTATGTAAAACTGGTCTATGGTGGAGTATCAAAAAAGCTAATCAAATTATATTTTAATTATAGCGCCGGTCAAAATTCAAGGCAGAGTTTTCGTGGTCCAAGGTATCTAATCCAAGTTTCTAAAATAAACATATCTTATGTAAAATTGCTCTCTGGTTGCTGGACGAAAAAACATCTAAAATGGTATATAATCTAAGTGTCTAAGGGCCGATTTCACCAACACGGTTAATTACGGTTAACGCTTAATCGGCTGATAACAGATATTTAACCGGCCAAATTCGGCCGATTAAAACTCCGGTTAACGTTAATCGTGATTAACTGTGTTGGTGAAATCGGCCCTAAGAAAATAAATATTATGTAAAACCACTCTCTGGTTGAGTGTCGAGATAACTTGTGAAATTATATCTAATTTAAGTGTCTAAAAAAACATTTCTTATTTCAAAGGGTTCTCTGGTCAATGCTTGAAAAAACTTATAAAATGGTATCTAAAATAAGTGTTTAAAACACATATTATTTAAACCGCTCTTTGGTGGCGTGTCGAAGAAAAAACTCGTTCTATGATATCTAAATTAAGTGTCGAAAAAAACATATATTATGTAGAAGTGATCTCTGGTTAGGTTAACCAGTTTTGATAAACATGTAAACTTATATCTCACCTAAGTGTCTACAACACATATACCAATTAAAATTGCTCTTTGGTGGTGTGTCGAAAAAATTGTGAAATGGTATATATTCTAAGTGTCTAAAAAAGTTATTGTTTAAAACTGGTCTCTGGTAGAGTGTCGAAGAAAAAACTTGTGAAGTGATATCTAATTTAAGTGTCTAAAAATACATATATTATGTAAAACTGCTCTCTGGTGGCGTGTCAAAAAATATGTGAAATGGTATATAATCTAAGTGTCTAAGAAAATAAATATCATGTAAAATCGCTTACTGGTCGCTAGTCGAAAAAATAGGTATATTATATATATTTATGTATGTTGTCAGGTAGAGGAATGTCTACGAATATCTCTATAATTTAAAGTGTATTTTTTGAAAAATATAATTTTTTACGAGTTTATGTATGTGTGTGTTTGAGATACATTCCGGTGTATAACGTATGCTTTAGCGATTCGTTTTTTCGTATGTAATTATATAATAAGAAAACTGTATACTATTTTTATGTATGTTTGTATGTATGTATGTATGTATGTATGTATGTATGTATGTATGTATGTATGCAGTATTGGGTAAGTTACTTTTAAAAAGTAATTAAGTTATTTTACTCGTTACTTAGAGATAAATGTAATTAAGTTACTTTACTCATTACTCAAATAAAATTGTAATGAAATTACTTTACTTTTCAAATAGAAAAGTAACTCATTACTTTCTCGTTCCAAAAAAAAAAAAAAATAATATTTTTATTCTTCAAATTTCTTGGCAATTATCATTCTGCAGGCAATAATGTAATTACTTACGAGTTATGACTTAAAAAATAATAGTAACAGTACTAACATAGATTAAACATACATAGATAGCCAACGGCAATATAGAATTTGGAAACAAAAATTTAGTGACAATAGATGGCGCTGCTAAACATTTTCTACATAATATAATAATACCCGAAAATCTGTACCCGACTCAATCCGAGCCATGTATTGTCACTAAGAACATGATTTCCAAATTCCACGCAGCCGTTGGCTATCTATGTATGTTTAATCTATTATCTATGGTACTAATTAATTGTACCAACGTATCAATGGTAATTAATCATTATAGACATAGTTAAGTATATTATTATGTATTTATGTCACAAGATGTTGGAATATACGCTTTAAGAATTTTTTTAATGCATTTGGTTTACAATGTACCGAAGCGGATGCATGTGTATTCAATGAATATAATAGTAGAATTATTCTGGCAATATTTGTAGACGATGGTTTAATCGCTGCAGACAATGAAGAAATAATAAATAAACTTTTAACAAACTTGGAGAAAGAATTTGAGGTTAAAAAAGGAAACTTAGATTATTTCCTAGGTATGCAGGTAAATATAATGAAAAATGGTTCATTATTGGTGCATCAGACAAATTATGCATATAGCATAATTAATAAATTTCATATGCTGGACGCCAAGGAACTTTCAATACCAATAGACAAATCACATACACTTGAACAAAAAGAAGATACGGAAATATTGAATGAAGATATTCCTTATAGGCAGGCAGTAGGTAGCTTACTGTTCTTATCACACGTAACAAGACCAGATATTGCATATGCAGTAAACTTTGCTAGTCGTTACTTAGCAAAACCAACTAAAGCTCATTGGAACTTGGTAAAACGGATTATACGATATATCAAGCGAACATTTAATTATGGCTTGTACTTTAATAACAAAACAAAATTGTCATTAGAAATATTTAGCGATGCAGATTACGCAGGTGACATTCAGACACGACGTTCAACGGCAGGATTTCTATTCAGGTACGGGTCAAGCATAATTTCATGGACATCGCAGCGACAACATAGTGTGTCATTGTCATCAACAGAGGCTGAATATATTTCGGCCAGTGAAGCTGTCAAAGGGATCTTGTGGATTACACGGTTGATAACAAGCTTATCGACAACAGGTGACAAACAACCAGTATTATTTATAGATAATCAGAAGGCTATACGTTTAGTTAAAAATCCGGAGTTTCATTAACGGACAAAACACATAGACGTACGGTACCATTTCATACGGGAGAAATACGAAGAGGGACAATTCCAACTACAGTACATTGGAACAGAGGACCAGATTGCGGACATTCTAACCAAGCCTTTGGTCAAGGAACAATTCGAGAAGTTGCGGTCAGCCATAGGAGTGACTACAATTAAAGAGATTATTAACTGAGGGAGGGTGTTGAAATATACAATTAATATGTAGTACATGTAGTTAGCCTTGACACGTGTGTACAATATAGTAACTAGTTATGTACGAGCATAAGACTCACTCTCTTTACGGATGTAACATGACCTCGGTCGTGCATATATATAGGGCCTTTGATGTATGTAATATTCACTTGCACAGGCGTCGTTGTACAGAACATATACGATGTGTGTGTACTGTCACAGTTTAATTGTCCAGTTGTACGTTATTATATATTATACTTATACATAATCATATTGTCGTGTTATTACTTATTATATTAATGCTAACATCATTAGTCCGTCAAGCTTCACTTTCAACAATATATGATATACGGGAAATATTATTATCCCCGTAATATATTTGTTTGTCAATAACAATTATTTTATAATCGTCATGTCTTTTCATCGACGATAGGCAATTTCTTCATAATCGATAAATGAAACTAAATAGTAAATAATAAAATAATATCTTGTTTGAAAATTTTGTTTTTAATATTTTTAAATACAAAATATAATAATATGTATTTGAAATATACTTGAAATTCTTTTGTTCGTTAGATATTCGTTTAGATCCTTTAGTTACACCTGTCTTACGTCTACTAATAGATGTTGGTTGAACTTTTATTTGTCCTTTTCTTCTATTTATGTTACATGCTGTATTACTAACAGAACACATTAAGGAAGCAAATTGAGAACCGTTTTAATCGATTTTTTAATTTCTTTAGAATTGGCAATCATACCTTGCATTCTTGACCATTCAGCTTGAACTGCAGTTACTTCTATGTTAAAAATATCACTATTAGATTCTATATTTTCTATAGAAGTGTCGTTATTGAATGATGCATAATTTGATGTTATAGAAGAGTCTAAAAAAAAACATAGAATATGTAAAAGAGCTCTCTGGTATGGAGTTTTTAAACTTGTAAAATGGTATAAAATCTAAGTGTCTAAGAAAATAAATATTATGTAAAATCGCTCTCTGGTTGAGTGTCGAAAAAACTTGTGACATGATATCTAATTTAAGTGTCTAAAAAAACATTTCTTATGTAAAAGGACCAGAGAGGTCAATGCTTGAAAAAACTTCTAAAGTGGTATCTAATCTAAGTGTCTAAGAAAATAAATGTCATGTAAAATCGCTCTTTGGTCGCTAGTCGAAAAAACTTTTAAAATGGTATCTAATTTAAGTGTCTAAAAAAACATATATAGGTGTTATGTAAAACTGGTCTATGGTGGAGTATCAAAAAAGCTAATCAAATTATATTTTAATTATAGCGCCGGTCAAAATTCAAGGCAGAGTTTTCGTGGTCCAAGGTATCTAATCCAAGTTTCTAAAATAAACATATCTTATGTAAAATTGCTCTCTGGTTGCTGGACGAAAAAACATCTAAAATGGTATATAATCTAAGTGTCTAAGGGCCGATTTCACCAACACGGTTAATTACGGTTAACGCTTAATCGGCTGATAACAGATATTTAACCGGCCAAATTCGGCCGATTAAAACTCCGGTTAACGTTAATCGTGATTAACTGTGTTGGTGAAATCGGCCCTAAGAAAATAAATATTATGTAAAACCACTCTCTGGTTGAGTGTCGAGATAACTTGTGAAATTATATCTAATTTAAGTGTCTAAAAAAACATTTCTTATTTCAAAGGGTTCTCTGGTCAATGCTTGAAAAAACTTATAAAATGGTATCTAAAATAAGTGTTTAAAACACATATTATTTAAACCGCTCTTTGGTGGCGTGTCGAAGAAAAAACTCGTTCTATGATATCTAAATTAAGTGTCGAAAAAAACATATATTATGTAGAAGTGATCTCTGGTTAGGTTAACCAGTTTTGATAAACATGTAAACTTATATCTCACCTAAGTGTCTACAACACATATACCAATTAAAATTGCTCTTTGGTGGTGTGTCGAAAAAATTGTGAAATGGTATATATTCTAAGTGTCTAAAAAAGTTATTGTTTAAAACTGGTCTCTGGTAGAGTGTCGAAGAAAAAACTTGTGAAGTGATATCTAATTTAAGTGTCTAAAAATACATATATTATGTAAAACTGCTCTCTGGTGGCGTGTCAAAAAATATGTGAAATGGTATATAATCTAAGTGTCTAAGAAAATAAATATCATGTAAAATCGCTTACTGGTCGCTAGTCGAAAAAATAGGTATATTATATATATTTATGTATGTTGTCAGGTAGAGGAATGTCTACGAATATCTCTATAATTTAAAGTGTATTTTTTGAAAAATATAATTTTTTACGAGTTTATGTATGTGTGTGTTTGAGATACATTCCGGTGTATAACGTATGCTTTAGCGATTCGTTTTTTCGTATGTAATTATATAATAAGAAAACTGTATACTATTTTTATGTATGTTTGTATGTATGTATGTATGTATGTATGTATGTATGTATGTATGTATGTATGCAGTATTGGGTAAGTTACTTTTAAAAAGTAATTAAGTTATTTTACTCGTTACTTAGAGATAAATGTAATTAAGTTACTTTACTCATTACTCAAATAAAATTGTAATGAAATTACTTTACTTTTCAAATAGAAAAGTAACTCATTACTTTCTCGTTCCAAAAAAAAAAAAAAATAATATTTTTATTCTTCAAATTTCTTGGCAATTATCATTCTGCAGGCAATAATGTAATTACTTACGAGTTATGACTTAAAAAATAATACTAACAGTACTAACATAGATTAAACATACATAGATAGCCAACGGCAATATAGAATTTGGAAACAAAAATTTGGTGACAATAGATGGCGCTGCTAAACATTTTCTACATAATATAATAATACCCGAAAATCTGTACCCGACTCAATCCGAGCCATGTATTGTCACTAAGAACATGATTTCCAAATTCCACGCAGCCGTTGGCTATCTATGTATGTTTAATCTATTATCTATGGTACTAATTAATTGTACCAACGTATCAATGGTAATTAATCATTATAGACATAGTTAAGTATATTATTATGTATTTATGTCACAAGATGTTGGAATATACGCTTTAAGAATTTTTTTAATGCATTTGGTTTACAATGTACCGAAGCGGATGCATGTGTATTCAATGAATATAATAGTAGAATTATTCTGGCAATATTTGTAGACGATGGTTTAATCGCTGCAGACAATGAAGAAATAATAAATAAACTTTTAACAAACTTGGAGAAAGAATTTGAGGTTAAAAAAGGAAACTTAGATTATTTCCTAGGTATGCAGGTAAATATAATGAAAAATGGTTCATTATTGGTGCATCAGACAAATTATGCATATAGCATAATTAATAAATTTCATATGCTGGACGCCAAGGAACTTTCAATACCAATAGACAAATCACATACACTTGAACAAAAAGAAGATACGGAAATATTGAATGAAGATATTCCTTATAGGCAAGCAGTAGGTAGCTTACTGTTCTTATCACACGTAACAAGACCAGATATTGCATATGCAGTAAACTTTGCTAGTCGTTACTTAGCAAAACCAACTAAAGCTCATTGGAACTTGGTAAAACGGATTATACGATATATCAAGCGAACATTTAATTATGGCTTGTACTTTAATAACAAAACAAAATTGTCATTAGAAATATTTAGCGATGCAGATTACGCAGGTGACATTCAGACACGACGTTCAACGGCAGGATTTCTATTCAGGTACGGGTCAAGCATAATTTCATGGACATCGCAGCGACAACATAGTGTGTCATTGTCATCAACAGAGGCTGAATATATTTCGGCCAGTGAAGCTGTCAAAGGGATCTTGTGGATTACACGGTTGATAACAAGCTTATCGACAACAGGTGACAAACAACCAGTATTATTTATAGATAATCAGAAGGCTATACGTTTAGTTAAAAATCCGGAGTTTCATTAACGGACAAAACACATAGACGTACGGTACCATTTCATACGGGAGAAATACGAAGAGGGACAATTCCAACTACAGTACATTGGAACAGAGGACCAGATTGCGGACATTCTAACCAAGCCTTTGGTCAAGGAACAATTCGAGAAGTTGCGGTCAGCCATAGGAGTGACTACAATTAAAGAGATTATTAACTGAGGGAGGGTGTTGAAATATACAATTAATATGTAGTACATGTAGTTAGCCTTGACACGTGTGTACAATATAGTAACTAGTTATGTACGAGCATAAGACTCACTCTCTTTACGGATGTAACATGACCTCGGTCGTGCATATATATAGGGCCTTTGATGTATGTAATATTCACTTGCACAGGCGTCGTTGTACAGAACATATACGATGTGTGTGTACTGTCACAGTTTAATTGTCCAGTTGTACGTTATTATATATTATACTTATACATAATCATATTGTCGTGTTATTACTTATTATATTAATGCTAACATCATTAGTCCGTCAAGCTTCACTTTCAACAATATATGATATACGGGAAATATTATTATCCCCGTAATATATTTGTTTGTCAATAACAATTATTTTATAATCGTCATGTCTTTTCATCGACGATAGGCAATTTCTTCATAATCGATAAATGAAACTAAATAGTAAATAATAAAATAATATCTTGTTTGAAAATTTTGTTTTTAATATTTTTAAATACAAAATATAATAATATGTATTTGAAATATACTTGAAATTCTTTTGTTCGTTAGATATTCGTTTAGATCCTTTAGTTACACCTGTCTTACGTCTACTAATAGATGTTGGTTGAACTTTTATTTGTCCTTTTCTTCTATTTATGTTACATGCTGTATTACTAACAGAACACATTAAGGAAGCAAATTGAGAACCGTTTTAATCGATTTTTTAATTTCTTTAGAATTGGCAATCATACCTTGCATTCTTGACCATTCAGCTTGAACTGCAGTTACTTCTATGTTAAAAATATCACTATTAGATTCTATATTTTCTATAGAAGTGTCGTTATTGAATGATGCATAATTTGATGTTATAGAAGAGTCTAAAAAAAAACATAGAATATGTAAAAGAGCTCTCTGGTATGGAGTTTTTAAACTTGTAAAATGGTATAAAATCTAAGTGTCTAAGAAAATAAATATTATGTAAAATCGCTCTCTGGTTGAGTGTCGAAAAAACTTGTGACATGATATCTAATTTAAGTGTCTAAAAAAACATTTCTTATGTAAAAGGACCAGAGAGGTCAATGCTTGAAAAAACTTCTAAAGTGGTATCTAATCTAAGTGTCTAAGAAAATAAATGTCATGTAAAATCGCTCTTTGGTCGCTAGTCGAAAAAACTTTTAAAATGGTATCTAATTTAAGTGTCTAAAAAAACATATATAGGTGTTATGTAAAACTGGTCTATGGTGGAGTATCAAAAAAGCTAATCAAATTATATTTTAATTATAGCGCCGGTCAAAATTCAAGGCAGAGTTTTCGTGGTCCAAGGTATCTAATCCAAGTTTCTAAAATAAACATATCTTATGTAAAATTGCTCTCTGGTTGCTGGACGAAAAAACATCTAAAATGGTATATAATCTAAGTGTCTAAGGGCCGATTTCACCAACACGGTTAATTACGGTTAACGCTTAATCGGCTGATAACAGATATTTAACCGGCCAAATTCGGCCGATTAAAACTCCGGTTAACGTTAATCGTGATTAACTGTGTTGGTGAAATCGGCCCTAAGAAAATAAATATTATGTAAAACCACTCTCTGGTTGAGTGTCGAGATAACTTGTGAAATTATATCTAATTTAAGTGTCTAAAAAAACATTTCTTATTTCAAAGGGTTCTCTGGTCAATGCTTGAAAAAACTTATAAAATGGTATCTAAAATAAGTGTTTAAAACACATATTATTTAAACCGCTCTTTGGTGGCGTGTCGAAGAAAAAACTCGTTCTATGATATCTAAATTAAGTGTCGAAAAAAACATATATTATGTAGAAGTGATCTCTGGTTAGGTTAACCAGTTTTGATAAACATGTAAACTTATATCTCACCTAAGTGTCTACAACACATATACCAATTAAAATTGCTCTTTGGTGGTGTGTCGAAAAAATTGTGAAATGGTATATATTCTAAGTGTCTAAAAAAGTTATTGTTTAAAACTGGTCTCTGGTAGAGTGTCGAAGAAAAAACTTGTGAAGTGATATCTAATTTAAGTGTCTAAAAATACATATATTATGTAAAACTGCTCTCTGGTGGCGTGTCAAAAAATATGTGAAATGGTATATAATCTAAGTGTCTAAGAAAATAAATATCATGTAAAATCGCTTACTGGTCGCTAGTCGAAAAAATAGGTATATTATATATATTTATGTATGTTGTCAGGTAGAGGAATGTCTACGAATATCTCTATAATTTAAAGTGTATTTTTTGAAAAATATAATTTTTTACGAGTTTATGTATGTGTGTGTTTGAGATACATTCCGGTGTATAACGTATGCTTTAGCGATTCGTTTTTTCGTATGTAATTATATAATAAGAAAACTGTATACTATTTTTATGTATGTTTGTATGTATGTATGTATGTATGTATGTATGTATGTATGTATGTATGTATGCAGTATTGGGTAAGTTACTTTTAAAAAGTAATTAAGTTATTTTACTCGTTACTTAGAGATAAATGTAATTAAGTTACTTTACTCATTACTCAAATAAAATTGTAATGAAATTACTTTACTTTTCAAATAGAAAAGTAACTCATTACTTTCTCGTTCCAAAAAAAAAAAAAAATAATATTTTTATTCTTCAAATTTCTTGGCAATTATCATTCTGCAGGCAATAATGTAATTACTTACGAGTTATGACTTAAAAAATAATACTAACAGTACTAACATAGATTAAACATACATAGATAGCCAACGGCAATATAGAATTTGGAAACAAAAATTTGGTGACAATAGATGGCGCTGCTAAACATTTTCTACATAATATAATAATACCCGAAAATCTGTACCCGACTCAATCCGAGCCATGTATTGTCACTAAGAACATGATTTCCAAATTCCACGCAGCCGTTGGCTATCTATGTATGTTTAATCTATTATCTATGGTACTAATTAATTGTACCAACGTATCAATGGTAATTAATCATTATAGACATAGTTAAGTATATTATTATGTATTTATGTCACAAGATGTTGGAATATACGCTTTAAGAATTTTTTTAATGCATTTGGTTTACAATGTACCGAAGCGGATGCATGTGTATTCAATGAATATAATAGTAGAATTATTCTGGCAATATTTGTAGACGATGGTTTAATCGCTGCAGACAATGAAGAAATAATAAATAAACTTTTAACAAACTTGGAGAAAGAATTTGAGGTTAAAAAAGGAAACTTAGATTATTTCCTAGGTATGCAGGTAAATATAATGAAAAATGGTTCATTATTGGTGCATCAGACAAATTATGCATATAGCATAATTAATAAATTTCATATGCTGGACGCCAAGGAACTTTCAATACCAATAGACAAATCACATACACTTGAACAAAAAGAAGATACGGAAATATTGAATGAAGATATTCCTTATAGGCAAGCAGTAGGTAGCTTACTGTTCTTATCACACGTAACAAGACCAGATATTGCATATGCAGTAAACTTTGCTAGTCGTTACTTAGCAAAACCAACTAAAGCTCATTGGAACTTGGTAAAACGGATTATACGATATATCAAGCGAACATTTAATTATGGCTTGTACTTTAATAACAAAACAAAATTGTCATTAGAAATATTTAGCGATGCAGATTACGCAGGTGACATTCAGACACGACGTTCAACGGCAGGATTTCTATTCAGGTACGGGTCAAGCATAATTTCATGGACATCGCAGCGACAACATAGTGTGTCATTGTCATCAACAGAGGCTGAATATATTTCGGCCAGTGAAGCTGTCAAAGGGATCTTGTGGATTACACGGTTGATAACAAGCTTATCGACAACAGGTGACAAACAACCAGTATTATTTATAGATAATCAGAAGGCTATACGTTTAGTTAAAAATCCGGAGTTTCATTAACGGACAAAACACATAGACGTACGGTACCATTTCATACGGGAGAAATACGAAGAGGGACAATTCCAACTACAGTACATTGGAACAGAGGACCAGATTGCGGACATTCTAACCAAGCCTTTGGTCAAGGAACAATTCGAGAAGTTGCGGTCAGCCATAGGAGTGACTACAATTAGGATAGGTACAAATTTGCCAATATGTTATGCGTCGCGCACGTTAAATAAAAGTGAAGGCAACTATTCAATAACAGAATTAGAATGTCTTGCAATAATATTCAGAGTTAAACCGTTTCGACCATATTTATACGGTAGGAAGTTTATAAAACTTAGTGACCATCGTCCATTAACAGGGCTCTTTAATTTAAAAATCCATTATCAAAGTGAGCTAGATGGAGAATACAATTAGAAGAATACGATTATAAAATACGTTACAAACCCGGAGTTCTAAATTCAAATGTAGATGCACTCACACGCATGTATTCTATTCAGGAAATAAAAAACGAATCATACGAACAATTTCTCGAAAAGTTAGGAACACAAATTATCACAAATAGTAATGTAAAAGAAACTATAGGTACACTAATAGATTCACCAAAAGAATATAATATAGTATCAGAAATTGCCAAGCAATATAATTTTAGGACAGGAACAATCTATCAGTTGAAAAAACAATTCGGAAACGGTACATTGTTGCCAACTAGTAAAGTAATAGAGGACACACCATATTTTAAACAGGAAAACAGGTTTATAATATTCTTGGTAACGAAAACTAAAGACCGACAGAAGGAAAATTACGAAAACATGTATGTATCTTTGATCAATCTAAAACTATTTTGTAAGGAAAACAATTTGAATAAATTAGCCATGAACAAGCTAGGTGAACACGATGATTTAGAATGGGAAAAAGTAAGGTCAATGTTGCGATACATATTTCGAAAAACGGATATAGAAATAATTATATGTGCAAATATAGAATATAGTGAAGAAGAAAAAGCAATCATTTTATTACAAATTCACGATTCAAAACTAGGTGGACATTTAGAAGTGAATAAAACCATTAAGCACATTAAAAAAACAATTCTTATGGAAGGGTATGAAAGAAGACGTTAAGAAATATGTAAGAAATTGTGCGTCATGTCAGGTTAATAAGTTATCAAATCGGCACGTAAAGCAACCCATGGCAATTACGTCAACCAGTTCCAAACCATTTGAAAAAAAAAAATATTTATGGATATAGTAGGGCCTTTGCTATAACACTGTCTAACAATATATATATTCTAACTATGGAGGACGATTTAACACGTTATACTTTAGGAGTTCCAATTCCTGATCAGAAGGAAAATACTGTCGCGGAAGCCTTTGTTACACACTTCGTTTGTGTACACGGCACACCAGAAACAATACTTACGGATCAAGGAAGTAATTTCCTATCGAAAACGTTTACAAATGTTTGAAAAATATTAAAAATAGAAAAGGTTAACACAAGTCCATTTAGACCGCAAGGTAACCCCGTAGAACGCACTCGTAGGACGCTAGCCGAGTATTTACGACATTATGTAGATAAGAATTTAAATAATTGGGATCATTTATTACCCTTTGCATTCTTTGTGTATAATTCAACAGTACATGCATCTACTAATTTTCAGCCATACGCATTAGTTTACGGACGTACATTGGAGTTACCGATTAACTTGAAGGCCAACCCTGAACCACGTTACAATTACGACGATTATATTTTCGATCTAAAATAAAATATGCAAATTTCGCATAAGATAGCTAGAGATCATTTAATTAAAAATAAAATAAAAAGTAAAGAACGTTATGATAAAAATGAAAATCCACAAGAACTACACGTTAACGATTTAATACTTTTAAAACCCGAATCGTGTAGTCGACGTTTTTTTAATGCCGTTTATATGCGCTTTTCCCCCGAAATCGGTTCGTTCGTCTAGCAATCGCGTTTAGAAGCGACCGACCGACCGTACGTGTATATAATTTAATTTTTCCCTATGATTTAATAATTAACGGAAAACGCTTTTCACACGCCTCGTTAAATATATATATGGGAGATGCGCGTATTACAAGCGAATTATATGCGATTACATCGATAATCATCGAATATATCGGTTTATGTCGCTCCGTAGATGCACGGCTTAAGTGTTGATGTTTGACCGTAATTCACATCACAAATTGTGTCCGAGTAGGTTAGGCGTTAGGTAGGAAACACGTAGGTCCCGGGTCGAAACAGTCGTACGCTGTCCGGGCGCCGAAACCGTCATTGCCATAAGGTTGACACGGCCGCCCGAAACCCGGCTTTTTTTGCATTTTTTTTTTCACTATATTTTTCATATAAATTAAATAATAATATAATAATACAGGAACATTTCGTACATTATTATTATTTAAAGTCATTGTCATATTATATCACACAATAAATAGGTACATATTATATTTGTTTAATTAGGAATTATTATAATTATTATAATTGTATATTTTTTCAAAATTTCCATGATTGTTATATAAATATCGTTTGTAATTTATTTCGGATTGCCTATCTAGGTGGCTAACTTGAAAGTTAATCTTGATTTTGAATTGAGATGACTGACTTGCTAGACACTCCAATACGGTTTTCAAATATACACTTTTTACATAAGAAAAGGCACCGGACATGCGAAGGCACATACCACTCTATGTGATATACCTACTATATATATGTGATAAGACGGATTGCTCATTTTAGTTTCGTCTTAAACTGTGACGATTGACTTGATAGACACTTTAACATGCAGGTTTTTGCATTTTTTTTTTAAATTTATATATATTATATACACTATAGTTACATGTTTATATGTATTGTATTGGTTAATATAATAGCATATATCTAACTATCTACCTATATGTTAATTTTTTTTAGGAATTATAATTGCACATTTCTCAAAATGTTCATTGTTATATTATATCACACAATAAATACATATCATATTTGTTTGTATGTATATTGTATATAGTTTGAATTTTTCGCAAATTATTTCGTAAGTTGTGACGTTGTGTGATAGGGTTTTCACTTATAGCCGCTTGATGTCGGGTCTGCAATCCACCGCAGGTGGATTGCCTACCTGATTTGCTGTAGCACATTGTCCGCGATCCGACGAAGTCGGATTGCCTACTTAAGTGGTTAACTTGAAAGTTAATAGATTTTGACTTGAGATGGCTGACTTGCTAGAAACTCCAACACGGTTTTCGACTTTACACTTTTTACATAAGATAAAGCACCGTCATGGTATGTGCAGGTATACTCCTATATAGGTGATCCTGGAGATCGTATCCAGCCTATCCATTTACAACGTTTGTGACGGATTGCTAGACCCTCAAACTTTTAACATTCCCGCCCAAGCGTCTAGCCTTATCTAAAATCCATATCACTTATCCTTATCACAAATCATAAACTTTCGTCTTATAACCTTTGCGACTTTTATAATTCATTGTCTCCAAAATCGGTACCCACTCCCAGCGAGTCCAACGGGCCCCGAGTTACACTTAGAGCTAGTTTGTAATAAAATATACGTTATCATGTTATCAGTTACCGCGAACGTGTTTGTATATCATATTTATGTTATCATTATAAAATTATTTCTAAGATATATGTTATTTGTAATAAAATATTGAAAAAAATAGGCTTTGGAGAACTCTCGATCTCCGTCTTACATTCTGGCGCTTTAACCAACTAAGCTACAAAGCCGTTAAACCTATAGAATTCCTAGCGTACATATATTTTCGTATAATGTGTCGGATCGTGTGACGAGTATATTTAACGAGGCGTGTGAAAAGCGTTTTCCGTTAATTATTAAATCATAGGGAAAAATTAAATTATATACACGTACGGTCGGTCGGTCGCTTCTAAACGCGATTGCTAGACGAACGAACCGATTTCGGGGGAAAAGCGCATATAAACGGCATTAAAAAGACGTCGACTACACGATTCGGGTACAAACGGCGTGCAAATAGACGAAACGGTGGGAGAAAAGGAAAAAATCGGCAAAAAAGTCCAGTCGGGAGTGTATTTTTCGATCGACATTGCGACCGCTTCGGACGGCGCACGAATATAAACCGCACACCGGCGGCTTCAATTTAAGTATAAAAAAGGGCGAAAAGGGTCGAAATCGTGTAAAAACAGCTAATTTTCCGAAAATTTCAAAAATCGGCGAAATGATAGGAAAAGAGGTGATTACGAAAAACGTTTTAAAACCGACCGCCGCCGCTGCGAAGGTACGCGATTGGTCGCGCTATAAGGAATCGACGGGACTTGGCCGGCGGGCTGGGGAAACGGAGCGGTGCTTCATTTTTTACGCCACGGTTTCACTATAGCCTGCGTTTTCCGTTCCACGGGTTGCTTGTAGACAGCTGTTCTCGGAATCAGCTGTTCTTCATTTTATAGTATTAGATAACATGATAACTGATAACATGTGATACTAGTGATAACTGATAATGTATGATAGCTGATTAAATGTATGTCGCTCACGTATGCGAGCGGTGGTAAAAATAACTGATAACAAATGATAACTGATAAAATATATCTCACGTACCTACGCGATCGGTGATGATAAAAGGAATCGTCAGAAGGGTCAGAAGGGTCGGTGGTCTGATTTCTCTTTTTTATCCTACTTACAATAATATTAATAAGGAAATTATAATATTAATAACTTTTAGATAATATATTTAATTTTAGTTCGCAGATCCGTTTTTTCATAATGGATTTCGAATTCTTTACGGCCAGTAAAAACGAAACATTATTGGTATCCGGTGCAATTTGGAATAGTTTAGAAAAATACCAACCCAAAAAATTGGAGGGAAGTCCTCTTATACTTACGAAAGACTATAAGTTAAGGAGATTCCGGCGATGCGACCTTAAGGATATTGGGCAAACAATCAAACGGGTATTCCGGGGGAAATAGGCAAGCGTGATTGCACCACTGTTGGACCAGTTATACAAAAGGGTAAACCACCAGGGGGAATCATCCTTGTCAACGGTTTACTTGCAAAGATATTTGCTCATAGACAATAGGGATCCAATAATAGTATGCTGTAATGGAACGACGGATATAACAATAATTAAACGGTTAAGATTAAATGGTATTTTTTAAACATACCAGCATATAGTGTCAGGAATAATGATGAATTTAATTTAGAACTAACAAATTTAGAAACTAAAGAAGTTTTATATTCAGGGTATTTAGGAAAAATAAATAAAAACGGCAGAATGTTAGGACTATCAGAAACGCATGTATCAATAAGCGATACTAAATTACGCATTGTCATGATCCAATTACCGATGTAATCTTAACAAAATGTCTATTCAATTATGTAGTTTCAAAAATAAGACCCATATATTTATATAAATTAGCGAGGAAATATAAAGGAAATTAAAATCAGAATTAATGAATTATTATAGTTAATAAATAAGTTTAAGAAAAAATAAATTTACGATGAAGGTAAATACATAATTTAAAGTAAATTTTTAGTAAACAAAAAAATATGGTTGCATATGTGTGACAATTTTAACAATTATTCATATAGATTTAGTATAATTATTATTATGATTATTGTTTATTAAACGCCAAAACGGCAATTTTATATAGTGTAACAAATATGGTATAAGTACAGTACGGTAGAATACATAAATAGTTAAATTAGGTACAGAAATAATTTTGATAAAAGTATAAATAATTCACAGTTTACATGTTATAATATATATAAATAGTATAATTCGTGGCCTAAGGATTATTGATTGTTTGCAAATCTGAGCATGGGGTGTAGAGTGTGGTTGTGCCCATAGGAGGTCTTGTGGGTTGGAACGTAAAATTGTGATTGGTTTCTGGAAGAATGCGAAGGAACTCTGAATGGGATGGCTGCAAGGAGATCAGGAACGTCTAAAGAACCACTTAGAATTGAGTTTAGGAAGTTTAAGTCTGCTTTAGCACGACGAGAGGAAAGAGTGGGGATGTTCAAAACTTGCCTTATGTTGGAATAATCATGAATTTCGTGATAAATTTTCATTTTGAAGGCAATAAAGTTAAGAAATTTATTTTGGACACGTTCAAGTCGTAGCTGGTCTTTGGCTAAATACGGTTGCCAGACCACTGATCCAAACTCTAGGAGAGAGCGAACCAGGGCATAGTATAATGTACAAAGGCATCCGACCGACTTAAATAGTTTTGTATTACGTATGATGAACCCGAGGACTTTAAGTGCTCTATTAACTATTGCATTTATGTGAGTGCTAAAACATAGATTAGGCGAGTAAATTATGCCAAGGTCTTTGATGGAGGAAACTTGTTCAAGTTCCGTGCCGTTAAGAAAGTAGGTGGTTATAATTGGTGTTAAAGATCTGGAGAAGGAAATAACGTTACACTTAGAAAGGTTTAGGGTTAAACCTAAATGAGAGACCCATTCTGTAAAAATGTCTAATTCACTCTGAAGTAGGGTGGAATCTGTAGGGGATCCAATTTTATGAAATATCTTTATATCATCCGCATACAACAAAAATTTTACTTGTTTAAGCTGTAAGGAGATAGAGTTGACAAAAAGTGAAAATAGTAATGGGCTTAGGTGGCCGCCCTGGGGCACGCCAGAAGTTGTTACAAATGACTTTGAAGAGGTGCCCAGGATTGATACGAATTGGTTTCTTCCAGTCATGTAAGATTTAAGCCAAGATAGTAGTGGGTTACCAACTCCCATGCTTTCCAGTTCGTTTATTAATATATTGTGACTGACGGTGTCAAAAGCCTTCTTAAAATCTGTTGTTATGGTATCGACTTGATAACCAGATTCGAGGCATTCGGCAATGAACGTCGTTAAAGTAACACTGCTAGTGATGGTAGATTTTCCTGGGCGGAATCCATGTTGTTCATCAATTAAAATATGATTAAAACACCTTTTAATATTACGATAAACGACTAATTCAAATAGTTTTGCTAGATGTGGTAAGATAGAGATTGGTCGATAATTGCTGACTAAGGACGGGTCACCAGATTTGAGAATGGGGGTAATTGAAGACATTTTCCATACATCGGGAAAGGTACTATTATCAAAGGCGTATCTGTATAAAAGATAGATTGGGAATGCAAGTGAGTGGCGACAGTTATAGAGCAGACGAGCGGAAATGCCATCAGGTCCGTTAGAATTATTATTTTTAAGAGTCTCTAGAGCGGTGATAACATCTTTAAGAGAGAAAGAGGAGGTAGATGGTAGTTCGAAAGGTAAGTTTTGTGATAGATTCGGGGTGTGGGTCGGAGTTGGTTGATTATAGACTGATGAGAAGTATTTAGAGAATAAGTTGGCAGACTCAGTTGGGCAAGATGTTGACATTTGTTCTAGTTGGAAAGTGTTTGGATATGCTTTATTTTGTTTTAAATCCCATATATATTTCCGGAAAAATTTTTGCGATTTTGATAGGGAGTGCTCAGTTTTATTAATAAATTCCTGGTAATCTAATTTGGAAATTTGCTTACATTTGGCTCGGAGTTCGGAAAATTTATTATAGTCAGTTGCCAGTCTCGTTTCTTTGTAGATCTTATGGGCTTTTTTTCTTATTGAACATGAGTTGTTTTAAATTGTAAGAAAACCAAAGGGGAAAGTTACTTATCTTCGATTGTCTTAAGGGGACAAATTGTTCTATACAAGTGAATATTGCATCATTAAAAACAGCTGCAGCCGTTTTAGCGTCGTATTTTTCAAACGTAGCTAACCAATTAATTGAAGCAAAAAATTGAGAGGCGGCTGAATAATCACAATTTTTAAAATCACGATATACCGGGCGTTCTTCTGTGTGAGCTGTTTTGGGTTGAGCTAAAGAAAACATTAATGGTGGATGGTAATGATCAGGTTTAATTAGAGCAGTTGTAGCCAGTGAAACCGTTAGATTATTATAAGTAGAAAATACTAGGTCTAATAGTTCGCCGTACGTGTTAGAAATTGTGTTACACTGGAATAAATTTAGGAATGCAAATGAATCAGAAATTATAGTTGCAGGAGCAGATGTAGTATTGGAGGATTTTAGACCAAGATCGTCAAATGACCACGAGGTCTTTGGAATGTTATAGTCGCCGCATAAGATGACGTGATTTGGGTTTATATCAAAAATTAATTTTTCTACGCAGATAGAGTGCAATTCATAGTTCTGAAGAGAGCTTTGGGGTGGTAGGTACACAGTTCCAATTACAACGCTAACAGATTTAAATGTTAAAAGAATAAATATTTGTTCAACGCAATCGACATCTGTTTGTATTAATGTGGCTTTAAAGTTTGACTTAACAGCGATAAGAACGCCACCCCCTCGGGAGCCTGTATAAGTATTATGGTTTCTGTCCAATCTAAATAGCTGTAAGTCATTTAGACCGAGCTTGGAGTCGAGGATATCAGGGAATAGCCACGTCTCGGTAAGCACAATGATATCATATGTATCAAAGGTATTAAGATTGAGTCTAAGATCATTAAGTTTTGTCCTTAGGCCACGTACATTTTGATAAAATATTGTAAGGTTAATTAGTTTAGGGGGCACATGTGATAATACCGTATTCTGGGTGTCTTTAAAAGTATTTACAAAGTTGAAAAATTCTGGTATCGTGCGTACACTTGAAGAACAGATAGAACAATGTGTATTACAGTTGGATAGATGGGTGTGTTGGTAGTTGGAGTCTATGAAAAAGTTGGTGGGTGGAGGAAGTCGGAGAGGTCCTAGTTTTTTGAAACCGAAGAACTGTTGATACCTGGACGACTGTTGATGATGCGTGGCATTCCGTTGAAGTACTTGATTATGATGCCCAATTCTCCTTTTTCATTTCTTTCTTTGAGTTCAGAATAAGTTTGGCGTACCAGTTTGCGTTCCATAAATGTACGGTCACGCGAAATTGAGATTAGAATTGCAGGGTTGGTTTTTTTTGAGGTGTTGAAGGTTGAAATTATATTGATGACATGGTCTTTAGCTTTAAGAATTACTTTAAGTGGTCTATTAATATTTGGTTGCACTCGACCAAGTCTAATAAGCTTAAAATCCGAAGGCATAGAAATAGAGAGGGGGCTCAGTATGTCAGTTAAATTCTTGGAGTCCGAGGCAATTCTTTCTGAAGGTGTCGCTGAGGACGATTCAGGAAGATTATGGACTATAAAGTTAAACGTGCATTTCTCACGTTCACTGAGCTCAAGTAACATATCAGGTAAAAGAGATGTTGAGGTAGTGTTAGGCTCATTAGGTTTTGACTCTAGAGACTCTACTCTATTTTTGAGAGTTGATAAATCTTTCCGGAGGGAGATATTTTCAGCTTGTAGTAGATTTAGATTATTAGAGAGATTAGTGAAGTCCTTCTTGAGTTGGGCAAATTCTGAAGTTTGTGATTTGGAAATATTAGATATTGATAACAGTATTTCGGATTGGGATTTTTTTAAATCATTGACAGCTTTCAAAACATCATTCATAGTTAAATTTTTGGGGTTTATTGGCGGCGTGACGGTAGAAGTAGTAGACGAAGATGTGGTATTGGAAGATCTAGTTTTAACAGGTGTCATTGGTGTCGGACAGACTAAAAATACTCCTTAAAGTATTATTGATGCCACACAAGACGCACGAGTGAAGAAGTAGCTAAGTAAGGCAGAATGATAAACTTTATACACGATCGTTAACGTCTCCGAAGTACTAGTGTGGCTGGCTGAGAGAACAGCTGATAATTTTTTGAATTGATATTAAATTGATAAACTTTATACACGATCGTTAACGTCTCTGAAGTACTATTGTGGCTGGCTGAGAGAACAGCTGATAATTTTTTGAACTGATATTAAATTGATAACAAATGAACTCACCGGACAGAGCAGATTGGAAGTTGAAGTTTTGAAGTCGGAAACAGGCCGAATTTAGTTATGTTAACTGGTGTAATTAAGACGTATTATAAACAAAATCAAAAGACACATAAAAAAGTTAATCCACGTAACATGCGATTCGGTAAAAAAGACTAAATTATTAAAAGTATGAAGAGCGAATAAGCGTTAATTGTTATCACCGTATAATAATTAATTGGTGGAAGAAAATAATAATTATTGTTATCAAGGGAAAATACTTACATTATATACTTACAAAACACTTCTAATATTGTAAATTCAGGTACAAATATTATGTAATTGTTTTGAAAGGATTATTACTCCTTCTTACTAACACTAGTTTCTTTAATAATTTATGTATTAAATTTATTTTTACTAATCACGATATATAACTTATAATATGAAAAAAAAAATATATATGTAAACAATAATTATGTATGACACTAAAAATTGTAAATGTCTACACTGTAACATCATTGTGAATTATTATTGTAAACTGATATAACAAATTGCAATCAAATGTATGTCAAATTATAAATCAACTATTGTAATTAATTAACTTAATATGATTGTTAAAGATTCTTAACCCTTTAAGGTTAACAATCTTTTTTTTGGTGGGGAGGTGTAATGGGATTATATATATGTTGGCCTACATGCCACGCGCCACTCAATTCAAAGGACGTCACCTTCGTATATATAGAAGGCCAGGGCCCCAATACACATTAGATGTACCAGAGCCGCCAAGACCGAGCGAGCCGCTTATGCACCGGCCATTACACACAACTTACATTATCAGCTACTACAACGAGTCAACTCACGAAACTACAATTTACCACGAGTATATTACTTATTATTTGGATTTAATAAAACTACAATTGATTGATATTTTAAATTGACTATTTGTTCTCGCAATAAGCAATTAGCTTATCGCGGAAGACGACTCTGCACGACGGCGACATCTCCCTTCTCTTCCAAACATCACTCCGACATTAAATTATTTGAATTGTTCTAAATGTTATGTATATTTATTATCTTTGTTTTCACGTTTTGTGTAAATAAGTATTGTTCAACTTTTGCCCAGTGTTATTATCATTTTCTCATATCACTATTATGTTTTCTTTGTTTTTTTCTTCTACGGCCAACGCACTTGTTGTTTTTTCGTATTATTATTGTTGTACGTAAAAATTATTCTTTTTCTTGTCCCGCTATTGCAGCGGCGGCTTTTCGTCGTTGCTTTTGTATTTTTTAAGTCGCATTGAGCGCATAGTATTTATTAAAATTATTATTATTTTTGTGATTCATCAATCAAATATATTATACAATATTATATATAGCCGTGAACGCACGTTCTTCAGTGTTCATTAAAAGCAAATAAAGACCTTCATAATTCAGCACTCATCTTGTAAGTTACTATTTTATATCACCTCCTTTCATCTGCTCAACATAGTCAGTGGCTCTCGATGATTGTGTGGTGCTGCCCTGGAGTCCCCGTCACGACCAATGAGAGTGTCGATGAGTAAGTCCGCCAGCAACAAATACGTTGTGTGAGAGGCCGCCCCAGGTCGTCCAGTGTGTCGGGTCAATCCACAGAGGGACTACCAGAAAATAGCAGTCTTCCTAAATTTTAAGTTAAGTTTAAGTTCCTGATCTGTGTGAGCTCTGTGGTCATTGCACCAAATCGATTCAACCACAGAGACCCCTCTCCATAATTAAATTGCATTGTCCTGATCGTGTCTTAACACGTCGCCGAAACCCAATTTGCCGAATCCCAATTCGCCGACATCCCAGTTTGCCGACTTTCAATTCGCCGACACCCCAGTTCGCCGACTATTTATTTACATGTTCCCAATTTGCCGACTCCCAATTCGCCGACTTATTAAAAAATAAAAGTAAATACAAATGTATCATGTATAAATGATTATTAATACATTAAGTCAGTAGATACATTATTTAATTATTATATATAAAATAAAAGTAAATATAAATTGTTCATGTATAAACGGTCAGTAGATAAAAGTAAGTATAAATTATTGTTCATATATAAATGATCAGTAGATATATTATATAAAAATAAAAGTAATTATAAATATTATTCATGTATAAAATATGGTCAGTAGATATGTTATATATATATATATATATATATATATATATATATATATATATATAAAAAAGTAAATATAAATAAAAAAGTTATAAAATTATTGTATGATTATATGATATTTTATTATATCGATTATCGACATACTCTATTAAAGAGATTTCTTCTGATTTCAATCTGAAAAAAATAAAAACTAATTATATAATAACTATTATACATGTAAAAATTAATTATTTTATAATATTTACCTATCCTTTGCATTTTTTAATCTTTCTTCAAGGTTTCGAAATTTCATTTTAGTTAGTGGTTTTAGATTACCGTTTTTCTGGGCTTGTAGATCAAGTTCAAAATTTTGTTGTTGATTTTTTATTTCAGTTATCAACACAAATATGTTCGGCTTTGGTCGACTTATACTCCGGTTTAAAGCTGCATGCCAACCTTCTAGGTGGTTATTAGTAATAAGAATAAAGCACTTTTCAATATAGTTATCCTAAAGTTCGCTGTAAAGACGGCTGGAGGACTGAACTATTCTCACCAATCTATACTACATGTAGATTTTATATTTTTATGTGTGGAAAAACATTTAAACATCGAACTTATATCAATAATATACCATAATAATATCATCGCTATCTTATCCGTTTTCGATAAGATCATTGTCAACTGTCGGCGAACCGGGAAAATTAAAACTTTATTAATAATTTGTCGGCGAACCGAGACGTCGGCAAACTAGACTGTCGGCGAAAAGGGAATATTTTAAAAATATTTTAAAACTGGTATATTTGTCGGCAAATTGAGTTGTCGGCGAATTGGGATTCGGCAAAGTGGGTATGAACCGTCCTGATTCCCTGTATGTACGTCACCTACTCACCTCCCATCAACGCCATAGTGTCGTCGCCGCGTAGAAATCAGTCGGTCAGGCGTGTGTATAATTGCCTATCACCCCGATTCAGTAGTCAGTATTGAGAATACTAGGGCAGCACGTAACAGCAGTAACAAACGCAATGACAGCTAAAAGTAAAATAGGTATGGGTTGTAAACGGATATAAAAATCTATAAAAACAAATGGTATACTAGCAGCGAAGAAAAAGAATGGTGGTAAAAGGTTGATTTTAGCACCAACACAGTCAGGAGGCGTAATCCCCTTAATACCTATATTTGCGGGATTGTCAGCACTTGGTAGTTTGATGTTTGGAGATGCGAGAGTGTATAATGCAGTTCAAAATTCAAAAAGAAAAAAAGGTAGTGGTTTGAAATCAAACAAGAATAAGTTTAAAAAAAAAACTGATGATCACGCTACCTGACAGACCGCTTTCGTCCCAGGATATATAAAATATGTCGGAAAGTTGAAAATCAATAATTTCCGTGGAGTCTTTTCACGTGATAACTTACCTAAAAAACCGCATGCTATTGAATGTGGCATATTAAACTTGGATATTTCTTCAGGCGACGGAAGTCATTTTGTAGCGTTTTATAAAAATAAGGATAAAGTTGTATATTTTGATAGCTTTGGTGATTTACCACCGCCAATTGAATTACAACATTATTTCAAACAGTTCAAAATACTATACATCTATTCCAACTACCAAGATTTCAATACATTAAACTGTGGCCATTTATGTCTTGAATTCTTACAATGTATCAATCTATTACGCTAAGTTTGACTAGAAATACAACTATATTATCTACAAATTATTTTCCATCTCTTAACGTTTACGAGGATTCGGAAATAGCTTTGTTGTGTTTAAAAACACGTAATTTATTTCCAAACATAAATTCAACTAATACCGACTGGAGACGTAATTCCATCATTAGGTCATGCACAGAAACTAAAAACGTTTATATTTATTTTGGAAGAAGGATGTTATGAAATTGAAGATATTAACAACAAGATTAAGAAAGAATTATTTCACTTCAATAATGAATGCAGAACACAGCTAACATTCAACGTATCTATTGATCCCGTCGATTTTAGAACATACATTAAATGTAATGGAAAACTAAAGTTAAATATTCCAAACAGTATAGCATCTGTTTTTGGATTTGAATAGAGAACCTATGAGCCCTTACATGAAGCTCTTCGGTCGGGAAAAGCTGCTAATTTAAACACAATTAACTCTATAAAAGTAATGTGTAATATAGCACCTGGGTCATTCAACAAACGACTTCAAAGTCATTCAATATATGAGTTTTTCCCTATTGGGAGAACTGGATCGAAAGTATATCAGTCACCACCAAATTTGATATATTACAGGTTAAACAAAACAGGCATTAATTCAATAACCGTGCAGTTAGTTGATCAAAACAATAATCCGATCGATAACTTTAATGAGACATTGACTGTTGTTCTGCATATTAAACGTCACGAGTCACATTATTAAATTTATATCTCAGATATCAGGATGTAGGTACGAGTCAGTTACTTTAAGTTTAACTAGGAACACAATTATATTGTCCACAAATTATTTTCCGTCTATAAACCTTCACGAAGACTCAGAAATAGCTTTGTTATGTTTGCAGACATCTAATTCATTCCCGAATATCAACAAAGAAAATAATAAATTTGCTACACAAGTAGACAACCATAAAAATAATAATACTGGTCGTATGCGGTGTTTTATTAAACTGGAAGAGGAATGTTATGAAATCAAAGATATCAAGCATCGAGATAAGGAACAAATAAATATTTTTAATGAAAAATTCAAAACCCAGTTAACATTTGACATTTCGGTTGATCCTAACGATTTCAGATCAAATATATTGTTGTGTCCCCACTGCGTATGGTGCTCCGTCGAGTCCAGTAATATTATTAATGTTATATTGAATAAGATAAGATATCGTCGTTCGCATGAGCGACCGTAGTAATTGTTTTTTTGTGTGTGTACGACAGTCGTCGCTAGTCGATCGTCGTAGCTAAATACCTCAACGGTTTATATTAATTATTAAAGGTGTTTAATTATAATAAAATATAAATGATAATAAAATCGAGCGTTATATTTTAAATGTCAAAATATACAGTCCACTAACGTCACAATACAATCATGGTCTTCATGGGTACATTTGGTCCATTCGTCCGGATTAATAACCACGCGCGTGCTCGTTCGATCAAATGCGAAATTTAGTTACATCGATCGTCTTAACTATCGGATACTGAAGTAGATATAGCGTCATATCGTTCCCTGTCACAAGTACCATCGCTGCGTAAAAGTGTAGTTGCTTATGTCCTAAAGTCAAGCGTGAGGATACAGTAAACTAATTCAACATCGAAAAAAGAAAAATCGGTTGTTAAAGTAAAGTGCAGTTGCTGAGTCCTAAAGTCAAGCGTAAGGATACAGTAAGCCAGTTCAACATTGAAAAAAGAAGAAAGTCAACTGTCAAGGTAAGAGAGTCACTTTCATATTTTCCTTTTCCATATTATTTAAAAGTATTCCTGTATCGTTACTAAAATAAATATAGTAATTCCCGGTCAGGCTAAAGAGTAGAGTACAGTTACGTTATCAAAGGTAATAAAATTGTCACAGTGAAAAGGCAATTATCGATAGCAGCTTATAGGTACAATAGAATAACCGTATCGTGCTTATCTATCATATAACCTCGAGCACCTCGCCAGCTAAATAGCACTGCATACATACCCATAAAGTAACCATCATAGTTTAGATTGAAATGGTTGATCCCGATATCAATACGTTAATTGCGCGACGCGGTCAAATTAAAGCAGTAGTAACGCGATTTCAAAATTTCATAAGGTCATCGGAATGCGATTTAAAACAAAAACCTCCTCGTCAGATCAAAGTAGAAGAAGCATGGCAAAATTTTGAGTTAGTTCAAACTGCGATCGAAGAAGTAGATAGTACATCGGATCATTCGCAATATAGAATCGATTTCGAAAATTTATTTTTTGAGACAGTTGCGGAAGCTGAGCAAAAGACAAGCTCTATCCGAGTGAACCAGAATGATACGTCAGTCCGAAGCTCAGATCGTGGGAGAGCGTTAACTCAACGTCATAGGACATAAAACTGGCTCCGTTAAACATACCGGTGTTCGGTGGTAAGTTCACCGATTGGGCACCATTTAAGGACATGTTCATAGCATGTGTTCATACAAACGATAGATTTACACCAATTAAAAATTTTTTTCACTTACGGTCATCGCTTACTTTAGATGCAGCGAATTGCATAAAAAATTTCGAAACCACAGCTATAAATTACGAACACGCTTGGGCAACGGTGAACGCGCGTTATAATAACGAAAAATTATTAATTCAATCTCATGTAAAAGATATATGTGAATTAAACGAAGTAAAAGAAAATTCATCAGATAGCTTACGAATTTTTTCGGACACTTTAAGCGGTCATATAGCGTCTCTTGAAGCGTTAAAACAACGTCCGAAAGATTGGGGCCCTCTACTCATACATATTATATGCACGAAACTAGACACGAATACGTTAACGGAGTGGGAGATGAAGGCTCCAAAAAACGTCATCGCATAGATCGAAGAGTTAATTATATTTTTGAACGAGCGTTCGCAATCTTTAGAAGCTGTGGAGTCGTCCAAAAATATTGTAAGAAATATAAAATACGCAACAGAAATTAAAAATAGTGTGTACAAAAAAAATAAAGATCGTGCAGCTTCTACAGCATTTACCACCACTACAGATATAAGTTGTTTTATCTGTAATTTACAGCACACTATTTATAAATGTCCAACGTTCATATCATTATCAGTGAATGATCGTATCAAGAAAGTGAGTGAACTTGGATTGTGTAAGTTATGTTTACGCAAACATGATTTGATAAGAAAATGCATGTCGCGTTAATTGTTTTAAGTGCGGTAAAACACATAATACGTTATTACATATTATTCAATATAAAACGAATGACGGAAAATCGACAATAGAAGAAAAGCGTCAAACTGAAGTGAATACGTCCACGACCACACACGCGCACTGCGTCAAGTACGAACAAGTGCTATTATCAACGGCGATAGTACAGGCATTCGGAGACAGTAAAAAACTTTCGTTATGCCGCGCGTTATTAGATTCAGGATCCCAAAGCAATTTTATTACGGAAGAACTAGTCCAAAGCTTAAAATTAAAAAAGTCAAAAACTGATCATCAGATTAGTGGTATCGGTTCAACGGTACAACACGCGCATTCTTACGTAATTACTAAATTTAAATCGAGATTTGACGACTATAGTTTAACATTAAAAATGGTAGTAGTACCTAAGATTACCGGGAATATACCATCAAAACACATAAATAATACAGGTCATATACCGACAGGTATAAATTTAGCCGATCCATTATTTTGGTCTCCACAAAAGATCGATATATTAATAGGTGCAGCACATTTTTATGAATTAATACGTGAACGTCAGGTCAAACCCACGGCAGATGGCCCTATATTCCAAGAAACAAGACTCGGATGGATAGTTTCGGGATCGTTACCAGTGTGTAATCGTAACACGGAGTCGCAAGACAACATCTCGTGTCACTTTACGTCAACTCAGACCGACATCAACATGACAGTAGAACATAATTTATATTACCGTTGTTTTGGCGTATGGAAGAATTCGAAGGAAAAGTCACATACACCATCGAGGAAAAGGCGTGTCAAAAATACTTCGATAGGACGGTGACAAGAGGCGCTGATGGTCGATTCATTGTACGTTTACTGTTCCGTGAAAACGTATTGTCTTGGTAGCTCATATGACATAGCAAAACGTCGACTGCTAGCTCTCGAGCGAAGTTTTGCGAACAATGAAAAATTAAAAAATGATTACACCCTTTTTCTAGATGAATATATTCGTTTAGGACATATGGAACAGGTACATGATAACCAAGTAAATGAAGATAAAAGGGAATGTTATTTACTACATCACGCCGTCGTAAAGGAATCGAGTACGTCGACACGCCTCCGAGTTGTTTTTGATTTGTCGTGCAAAACTAGTAGTGGTATAAGTTTAAATTACGTATTAATAAAAGGACCCGTATTGCAAGACGAATTGATATATATACTCGCACGTTTTCGAATACATAACTTTGTATTATCGGCGGACATTACAAAGATGTATAGGCAATTTTGGGTGGCTGATGAACATAGGACGTTTCAACGTATATTGTGGCGTACTGATCCACAGGAAAACATAAGGATATTTCAGCTTAAAACAATTACGTATGGGACCGTTCCCGCGTCTTTCATGGCCACCGGGTGCTTACATAAACTAGCGGAGTCTCAGGACGTCGACCCCGTAATATCAGAAGTGATAAAACGTGATTTTTACATGGATGATTTTTTAGGAGGCACTAGCTCTTATGAAGCAGCCAGTCAGTTACGAGACGGTCTAATCAAAACAATGCTATCTGCCGGTTTAGAACTACGGAAGTGGACGTCGAATAATATAAATTTAATTAAAGGTATATCGAACAATCAGGAAGGTAATAAAACTATACCCATAAGCGACGACAATGCGATAACGAAGGTACTTGGTTTATTTTGGAACTCCGATATCGATGCATTTCAATTCGAAGTAAAGGCAAATAATTTCAAGTTCATAAATCATATTCCGAAACGATTAATATTATCTGAAATCGCATGTCTATTCGACCCGTTAGGTTTAGTCGGTCCTGCGATTATACAGGCCAAGTTAATGTTGCAACAATTGTGGCGATTAAAAATACAATGGGACGACCGGTGTATTCCCAGTTCGCCGACACCCAATTCGCCGACATCCGGTTCGCCGACACCCAGTTCACCGAAATCCAGTTCGCCGACACCCAGTTCACCGACACACAATTTGACAACACCCAATTTGAAAAAGTACAGTTCAGTTATATAAATATATAAATAACATGTAATACAAAAATATAAAATAGTAAATATATTACATAGTCATCATATAATAAAAAGTATAAATAAAAATAAAAATTGTTAAATGCGAATATGATATTTTATGGTGTCAATATACTCAATTAGAGTAATTTCGTTTTCTCTTAACCTGAAATAGTAAAATATAATTATGTATTTAAAATATAGATAGATATAAATATGGTATCCATTTTTCTACACATTATTTTAAGTAGTCATAATAGTATGTTGCATAAAATAAATATTTTGCGTACCTTTCTTTAACATTTTTCAACTGTTCCTCGAGCTTACGAAATTTTAAACTTTAAGTACCTATAATACTATATCTTATACTCATCATTAAATATGTTTACAGATATCATAACTTTGCCGATATCATAGCCGATAGGTACCTGTTCTTATACCTACTCATCGTGCACGATAAAATAAATTTACAGATTATGATAGTAGCTATTATAGTTTTATTGCAATGCAACAAAGCATGTCGTCAATATCATTTGTCGGCGAATTGGGCTTTTTTTAAAAACCATTAAAAACTGGTTTTTTGATAAAAAAAACCGGGTGTCGGCGAATTGGGTGTCGGTGAACTGGGCATAAACCGGGACGACCCGCTCCCGAACGACATTAAAGAACAATGGATTACGTATAGAGCCTCGTTATGCCTTTTAAATAACTTAATGATACCCCGGAAAATTACATGCGAAGGCGATATCATAAACATACAAATTCACGGATTTGCCGACGCCAGTATCGATGCTTATGGTTGTTGTTTGTATTTACGCACCACCAACTCCAGCGGCGTACACACTTCGAAATTAATATGCGCTAAGTCTAAGGTCGCACCATTAAAGATTATATCATTACCTAGACTCGAATTATGTGCCGCACTTTTACTAGCGAGATTAGCGAGCAAAATAATTCCAAAATTACATGTGAAGATAAGTAAAAGTTATTTCTGGTCCGACTCAAAAATCGTCCTAGCTTGGATTACTTCTCCTTCAACTAAATGGACAACATTCGTAGCTCATCGGGTCGGCGAAATACAAGAACGGACTTCCATCACAAATTGGTCACATGTTAGTACTAAAGAGAATCCCGCTGACATTATTTCACGCGGTTGCTGTCCATCGAAATTAAGTCAAATGTCATTATGGTGGTTTGGACCCGAGTGGCTAATTAGAGACGAACAGATACGTAATAACAACGACAATACGTCGAATTTGGTAATACCTGAATTACGAGAAATCACTATTTCAAATGTATGTATCGACTCACACAATGACAACCTTTTATTATTAGTCTTAAATAAATATTCGTCTATGAGCAGATTGCTCCACGTAATAGCATATTGTTTACGCTATAAATACAATTTATTACATAAAGGGTCAAGGTCAAGGTTCACTTAGCAAGGAAGAAATTAAAAACGCCCGTGTCGTAATAATAAATACTATTCAAAAGAAAGAATTTTATTCCGAAGTACAAGATTTAATGAAATTAAAAAATGTCAAAGCATCAAGTAAATTACTTCGATTGTGCCCTTTCATAGACGACGACGGTTTAATAAGAGTGGGAGGACGTTTGAAAAATGCTACAACGATAGACATTAATCAGCGGCACCCGATTGTTTTGCCCGCAGATAATCATTTTACGCGCTTATTGTTCAAATGTGAACACGAACGATGTATGCACGGTGGACCACAAGCCACCTTATTAGCGATACGTTTACTATATTGGCCATTAAATGGTCGAAATATAGCTCGAAGTACCGTACATCGATGCGTAAAATGTTTTCGATAAAGCTGGTCGTAATACAACCAATATGGGTCAATTACCTGCCGATCGCGTTGAACCAGCACGTCCGTTTTTGAAATGTGGAATCGACTTCGCGGGACCGTTCTTAATTAAATCTAGTATACGCCGTAACGCGCCTTTACTAAAGGGTTATGTATGTATGTTTGTATGTTTTACGACTAAGGCCGTACACATAGAATTGGTCGGAGACCTATCCACGCAAGCATTTATCAGTGCTCTAAATCGATTTTTTGATAGACGCGGAAAGAGTATAACTATATACTCGGATAATGCAACTAATTTTGTTGGTGCAAGTCGTAAATTAAAAGAGTGGTACGACCTATTCCAAACAGAACAACATAAGAAGAAGGTCGAGGAAGTGCTATCAGAAGTTGAAGTCCAATGGAGATTTATACCCCCGCGTTCTCCGCATTTCGGCGGATTATGGGAAGCAGCCGTTAAATCAATGAAAAATCTAGTTCAAAAAACATTAGGCAATGTTCATTTGACGTATGAAGAGCTGTATACTGTACTCACTCGCGCTGAGGCCTGTCTCAATTCCCGTCCACTTACTCCTATTTCTACCGATCCAAATGACTTGTCAGTATTGAAGCCAGGTCATTTCTTAATAGGTGACTCTATATTAGCCATTCCCGAACCTGACGTAGCGAATGTCAACATAAACTGATTGACACAATGGCGTAGATTGAACCATTATTCCCAAATCATTTGGAAAAAGTGGAGTCGGGAATATTTAAATCAACTCCAGGAGAGGAAAATGTGGGCAGTCGAGAAAGGGCCTAAATTAGACATTGGTACTGTGGTCCTAGTTCGTGACGAAAATCTTTCCCCCCTGTATTGGAAATTGGGTAGAGTGACAAGCGTGCAACGGGGTCCTGATGAAATCATTCGTTCGGCTGAGGTCAAGTTGGAAAAGGGCTCAATCACACGAGCAGTACGGAAATTTACCCTAGGTAATCCCCTCCCTTTTGACGGGAATAACAATAAATAGTTAATTGATTTATATTAATATATTATGTTCCTTTGTTGGACATTTTGTTACAACTAGGGATCAACATTTTGAAACTATACTCTGTCCAGCGAGAGAACGCGCCGATTCTGCGCATTTCCCCGCGTCTCCTTGCTATCGAAACCGGTTCCCCTATGGCAGAGTGTTGTGTGGGGGAACCAGTTTTGGTCGGTGCGCGGCACGTTCTCTCGCTGGACAGAGTATATATTTTTTTGTACCTACAATAGTTATATATTAACTTGATTTGAGAATTATTTAATATTATACTCAATTCAGTGTTTATTTTTTTTATGTTATTGTAAAATAATTTGTATCACGCTCATATGTAATTATATTTTTTTTGTGTTGAAAATGTTTCAAGGGGGGCGGTATGTTGTGTCCCCACTGCGTATGGTGCTCCGTCGAGTCCAGTAATATTATTAATGTTATATTGAATAAGATAAGATATCGTCGTTCGCATGAGCGACCGTAGTAATTGTTTTTTTGTGTGTGTACGACAGTCGTCGCTAGTCGATCGTCGTAGCTAAATACCTCAACGGTTTATATTAATTATTAAAGGTGTTTAATTATAATAAAATATAAATGATAATAAAATCGAGAGTTATACATACTTTAAATGTCGAAATATACAGTCCACTAACGTCACAATACAATCATGGTCTTCAATGGGTACATATACAGGGTGATTCTTTTATCGTTGAACACTCTTGAAAAGTATTAACTTTTTTAGATTTTTTTTTTTTTTTTAATTTTAGTTTTATGTATTTCACCCTTATATTAATTAGGTAAACTACTATCAACTTTTGATTTTCAAATGGTAACCTATACTTAAAATTTCATAAATTAATAATGCTATTTTTTTTATGAATTATCACGTTTAATTTTTCATTTTTTGTTAATCCGTTGATGAAATATTGTCCTTCAAAGTTGAGTTGTTCTGGGAGGTGTTGGTGAGTAAATGTGTATACCTAGTCAGTTGTAGGTACCGCAACAATTAGGATTTTTATGTCCCAGAGTAATAAATATTACACAATTCAAATTAATATAGTAAGGACCTTTTATGCACATTATGTAGCGCAGTGGTTCTTAACCTTTTTTAGTTCAGCGCCCCCTTTATCGTAATAACTTACTGCTAACGCCCCCCCCCCTCAAATTCAAAATTTCTTCTAATAAAGATATATATATATATTTATTTATTCATAAGTATATTACAGTATAACATTATTAATTAAAGTAAAAACTCTTATTTTTAGATAATAAAGGTTATATTTTTCATCACTTAACAAAAACATTTTACTTTACTATACAAAAAGAATTACTTAACTATGAAAAAAAAAAATTAAAAATATAAAAATTATACCTATCAATGACTGCCCTGAGCCTGATGAGTAGCTGCTAATGTGGCGATGTCTGGTTCGATATTGGTCAAAGCTAAACGTAGATCACCTTTGTTACAAATGTCCAACCGATTTCTTTGTTTCGTCAAAAGCTGAACAACAACGCTGAATCCTTTTTCAACTTACAAGGTACAATAGTCCAGTTATGGTTGAAAATGTAAAAATACATTTTTTATAAACAAGACGTTCCCGATACGTTAAATGCGATTAGATAACATTCCGTATATCGTTGTATCGTACGCAATTACAACTATTCTGATTTCAAGTTCAATTATTTGTAGTGTTTTTATATAATATTAATAAATTGTATTATTTTTAATCTCCTAGTTTGAAAAAGCTCACCGCCCCCTCAACGCCCCCTTCAAAACTATCGCCCCCCATAGAGACCGAAATGCCCCCAAGGGGGCGGTAGCGCCCCCGTTAAGAACCACTGGTGTAGCGTATAGGCCCATCCAGCAGGGTTTCATGCATTTCACCCCATGGCTCATACGTTATTGCAGCATAACTATGTAGTATTTTCCATTTGTAAAGACCAGAAGTTAAATGTAATAAAATCGATATCGTTCAATCCAAGGTTTGATAATCATTGTACTTTGTACCTATACGGGCTACAATAGTTAAAGGCTCACACACTGTGGCGGTAGCGGTAAAATTCACCCGGAAACAATTTTTTGTTTTATATAAATACATCAATGATAATTATCGTTCTGAGGACGTAATGTTGCGTAGAAACTCGAGGGATATTTTCAATTTTTTTGTTCGAGCGCAAACAAACAAAACAAACAGTTTTTTTTTATCTTGCTTGAAAATTAAAATTTTGAAAAATTGGCAACCCTTAAGCACAGATAATGTTCTGACCTAAAAGTTTTATAATTGGTCAATTCACTCTAGTATCAAAACTAACAGCACATTATTGAAACTAGTGAATGACAATTTGCTATGTCGTGAGTGTGTATGACGGAGACAACAAATGTATGAGTAGCGTCCTCTTAATACATTTTGTATATTTGTAGATGGACTATGTGTCTATCCTATTGCCCTATGGCCTTATAGTCATAGGTTATACATATGTACTAATTTACCTACCTACTATTGAAAATAAATAGGAACTTTTTTTATATAGCTAGGAATTCAATATTCACACTATTACAGGTATTACAGATTACATAATGGATATTTAGGGCACAAAATAGATTAAATTAAATTTATTCTGTGTCTAGGACATTTATTAAGCTTATCGTAATGGATAAACATGAACAGAAAATATTACAAAAAAATGAATACCTATAAAATATAAATTATTTTTTAAATATTTTTATTCTGTAGTATAGAAGCTTAGAGTAATAACAATAGATAACAATATTATATTGTAATTCTATATTTTTAAAAATGGCCTATTAATTCTGTAATATCTGTGACGTATACATACCTAAATAACTTGAAAGATGAAATATTTGTTGGACCAATTTATTTTTTATTTACTTAGTAGTATCACAGAATAGGTAATATTTTGAAGATTTGATATTAATAATTATTTATTTATAAAACGATAATATTATGAATTACATATTATATTAAATAGTTAAGTTCATTTATATACAATTTACAATTCTGAATATACTATAATATGTCTATACCGCCTATAGTATAGACTCAATACATTTGAATAATATTTTTAACAGGTTAATAATAGGTACATTATAATAAATATATTAGCTTTCAACTGATTAAAAACTAGGGATACAATTTTTTTAGTTTTTACAATTTCAATATAAAATTAAATTTAAGTATAATATAAATAATCCGCCATAAGTTGCTTCAATAGTTGTAACATATTTGGTCGCATATTTTTTTCTTTTTGACCAATCACATAAATTTAATCATTATTTAAATAACAATAATATACATCCAAATACATAGGGCACCGATAAACTTAAATAATTATATTTTTGTAAAAACTCATTTCAATGTCATGAACAGAGTTTGAGCCAAGAATTTGCTTAATTTAATGTCTTGAAAAAATCTGGTATAGGTTAGATTTCAAAATATATAAAATGTAGTGCTTATTTTTATTTATTTAGGTGGTTTCTTTTTAATGCATTAATAGTTTCAAATGTATATTTTCTACTTTAAAATAATGCAAGCAATAACAATAATTATCAAAAACTAGAAAGTCTTAAAAAAAATTACATTTTTATTTTGGAACCTGAAGGGAAAGAGTAGCCGTTTTAGAAATTGCTTTTTTATTTAAAAAAATTGTATGTGTTTATTTTGAAGACTTTAGGCTCTTTTTAGCCCTGAACCCTGTTCATGACCAAGTTCATACCTCTATAGTTAATCTCTTAAATTGTTTACTAATATTATTATGAGCCAATAAACAATTTTACTTTACTTAGAAGCCCAGGAGTATGAAAAATTTATTTCAAAATGATGATACAGTTTAATCAAAATGTTCGTTTTGCAGTTATGCAAAATATGAGTAAAGATATAACATGTATTCAAAAAATTAAAACAAACTTTCCAAACACCCCAGACTTAAAATATAGTAAAATTTAAAAATGGTGTTAATAATATTATATGAATTTCACACTAGATAATTATTATGACAACACCAATCATTGACAGAAGAATTTAGTATTTATCATTATACAATGTAATACCAATATCATTAAAATAATAATAATAATATATATTTTTTAAATACATTACACTGAGCATTTATACTATTGTTCTTATTAGTTATAATTGAAATATAATTATTAATCACATACCTATTTTTTTTTAAGTTCATTATTTGATTTACACAATCTACATACTATATGTGTATTAAACACAACATACATTATTTTATCTTTTGAGTTTTAATGATTGATGTTGTCACCTCATTTAAATTAATTATAAAATATTATACAATTACAAAACATTAACATTAGCAACATTTTTTTTTTCAATACACATCATTGGTGATATGTTTTTAGTCCAGCTAGATTTTTTCCACTTCTTTACAATTATCTTGATTATCTAAAAAAATTAATTCTCACTATAATAATTAAATAATATTACAATTAAAAATATTTATACACACTTAATTTATTTTGTAGTCTGTTGAAATATTTAAATCCAATATGTGAAACATTATTTTTATTTTGTTGCCATTTTCAATTGTAATTAAACATACAGGATCTTCTGAATTGTATGTGATAGATAGTTTCAAATCATATTGAAATTTAAAGTAGCATAATATTTAAATCTTCTGATTTTAGTTTAAAACCACAAATTCATGCCAATGAATTAATATCAAATTCAACTAGAATATATTATGATTCCAAATTGTTTTAACATAGGTCAGATTTTCATAATTTACATATTTCATAGTGAAATATACTATGACAAAACACTTAAAACACCCTGTACCTATATCCTTCAAATCATCTGTCATCAAAACAAACTCTACAATAACTGGCAGGTCGCAGGAACATCATAGTTGGTTGCAATATTTCTGTGTTGTCATATGCCATTTGATTGCATAACAAGTCATGTATTATCCAGTAAGTACCAGTGTTCCTTGGTTAGGTATACATTTGAACAAAAATAGTATATTATGTATAAATGATTAAACTGAAATCAAAATGTCTTAAGTTAATAACATATTGTATTATTTATTTTAATTTTTGCAACTACCAACTAGTGAAACTTAGTACTTACCCATAAATTGTACAAATGTAATCGCCAAGCATCCAATCCACGTGTCATAAATCAATTCAGGTACATATATGTTTGATTAAAGTATTAAATTATTAAATAATAATAAAGACAATAATTATACTTTATAGAAGAACCAATAGGGTATATTGAAAAATAAAATACCTACGACCATGAGTCACGGACTCACGGATTCAGTTTGTTATGACTTATGAGTTATCTTATAACCTTAACCGTTTATTTAATAACTAACGTATTTTTATGTGATTAACGTTAACCCAGTATAAGGTTACATATAACCACGGAACCACGATGTCAGCTGCAATTATTGCAGAGAGCACATAAGATATGATATAATAGGCACTATCAGTCTCTAGCATAGATAATAGATATGCCATGCAAACTTATCACACGGGAAATAAATATTTGAGGTTATAACATAGAAAATAGTATGGTCTCTACTCTCTAGACGCTCGTATCTGTTAATACCTAATCGCAAACCAGTCTAATCAGACATCATTGTATTGTTGTGTGTCCGTTGTCACAAATTGTCTGTAGTCCATACTTAATTTAATGGGGTCGAGGGGATTACACGCGAGTATTGCGCATGTGACACTAATGGTCCAATTACTTAAAATATGACATTATGACAATAAGTTATTGTAGCGGAAGCGAGTAGGTACAATGATTATCACTATTATACCTTGGGTTCAAACGATAAGGAATTTATTACTTTTAACTTCTGGTCTTTATAATCGATAAGTATTATTATGACCAGTGGCGAAATCACCTTCCGTGGGGCGAACGGCGGACACCCAAGCAAATGGATATTATACAATACATTTAGGGGCACAATTCAACCTTACTGCGCCTACTTGAATTGATTTTAAAATGTAATACCTTTTGCCCTGGGGCATAAAAATCGTAATAACTGCGGTATCTACTGACGAGATACAACACAATATTTACTTTACACACAAATACCTCCCAGAACAACTCAACTTTGAAGAACAATATCTCATCAACGGATTAACGAAAAATTAAAATTTAAACGTGATAATTCATAAAAAAAATAGCATTATTAATTTATGAAATTTTAAGTATAGGTTACCATTTGAAAATCAAAAGTTGATAGTAGTTTTCCTAATTAATATAAGAGTGAAAAATATAAAACATTTATACAAATGTAGAAATACATAAAACTAAAATTAAAAAAAAAAAAAATCTAAAAAAGTTAATACTTTTCGAGATAATGAGTGTTCAACGATAAAAGAATCACCCTGTATAATGTAATGGAATACTACACTTCGAGATTTTAAATAGCATAGCACCTGTATTGAGTTTTGAAAAACGAGAATATAAGCCAGAGCATGAAAGACTCTTATCTACTCATCGATCGGAAAAAGCTGTGAATTTAAACACAATTAATTCTATAAAAGTAATGTGCAGTATAGCTCAAGAATCATTCAACAACCATCTCCAAAGTCATTCGATTTATGAGTTTTTCCCTTGTGAAACGTCAGGATCGAAAGTAGTACAGTCACCACCAAATTTAATATACTACAAATTGAATAAATCAAATATTGATACGATAACCGTTCAGTTAGTTGATCAAGATCATAATCTGATTGATAATTTTGGTGAGACATTGTCAATTGTTTTACATATTAAACGTTACGGGTCTTGAGATGGGATTAAAATTCAATATAAACCCACTACTTCGGGTCAGTACAACTAGTCATACGACTAAAGTGCTACAAGCAACATCAAATAAAATAAAAAAATTTTACAAGCTCTAGGTTATCAATTAAAGCAGAATAATGCTAAAAGTGATATTTTAGATATAACTTCACAGTACGAAACGGATTCTAAAATTACGAAAATTGAATATCATTCATACACACCGTATACAACATCATTTAATAATAATGATGAAATACGTATATCAATCCAGCAAACCGATGTCTATTCATATCTACAAGAAAGCTTTATTTTTTTGGAAGGAACAATTACTGATGTTACCAAAGTGAAACTATCTAATAACGGTTACTCTTACCTCTTCGAACAAATACGATTGAAAATCAATGGGATAGAAGTAGATAGCACACGTGTTCTTGGAATCACTGGCTCGTTGAAAGGATACTTATCCTGTTCACCACACAACTATAATTGTTATGAAAATTCTGGTTGGAATTTTAAAAACGCAACGCAATCGGAAAATGAAAAAGGTGAATTTAGTGCTTGAATTCCATTGAAATATTGATTAGGTTTTTTTGAAGACTATAAAAGAATATTGGTGAATTCTAGATTGGAATTAATATTAACTCGAAGTCATAGAGATTTAAATGCTTTAACTTGTAAAACTGGTACTGAAGGTAAAGTCGTTTTAAACAAAATAGTCTGGAAGGTCCCACATATCACTGTTGACGATGAAGAAAGGTTAAAATTTATGAAACTTATAGAAAAAGAAAAAAGTCTATTTATCCCTTTTAGATCTTTTGAAACTTTTCAATATCCTGAACTCGGAACCACTAAAAAAGTTGTATGGCATTTGAAAACTGCTTCAAAATTAGAAAAACTACGATTTATCATAATTGGATTACAAAAAGGACGCAAAAATGTGTTAACGAAAGATTGTAGTATATTTAACCCTTGCAATTTAGCAAACGTTAAAGTATTTCTGAACTCGATAGCTTATCCATACGATAATTTGAATTTTGATTTTACTAAAAATAATTTTACCTTATTGTATAGGTAATATGTATACATCGTTTCAAGAATCGTACTATGTAAAAAGTATTCGTAACCCGATATTGAGTCCTTCTACTTTTCTAGCAAACGCCCGAATTATAGTCATCGATACTATGAATTATGTCTAGATAATGGACTAATAAATAATAATATAATTTTTTTAGGTAATGAATCTGGGACATCACCAGTTTTGAGACTTTGAACATCTTCCCAAACAATACAGCTCTTGTCACTAAACACTCCTAGGAAACGAAAGCTCAAAGTGGAAGTTAAAGAGCTCAGAAATAGATGTCAGCAATTAGAAGAAAAATTTAAAACACTTTCCAACCAGGTAAAAGACATTGTGTCGTCAGATCAACACTTTTATCAAGCTTGTGATTCCAAATTACCTGCAAATTTATCTATGCTAGTAAAACATTATGTGCAAATGGCCAAGAAGAAATTACAAGGTTACGGTCCTCAAGCATATAGATTTTTAAAATCTATTTTACAATCACCTAGTACCAGAACATTACTTAGAATTACAGAACAAATAGAACTAAGGCTAGGATTAAATTATATTTTATTTGAAACGATGGACCTAAAAATAAAAAATATGAAGGATGATGCGAAGGATTGCATTTTGTGTATTGACGAAATGTCTATTAATTCCCATTTATATTATAAATTATCCCAGGATTATATAATAGGATTCAATAACTCAAATAACACAAAGTCTTACGAACTAGCAAAACACGTATTGTTCTTTATGTTGAGAAGTTTGAATCATGAGTGGAAAAAACCTGTCGCTTACTATTTTATAAACAATAGTTGTTCTGGGATTGATCTTCAAAATACCATCTTTGATGTAATTACCAAACTTCAAAGTATATCAATAAATATTAAGGCTGTAACAACCGACCAAAGATCCAATTTTACCAGTTTTGCAAACACTATGAATGTGTCAAGTCTGAAGTCAACGACCTTTTTACTTTGTCAATGGAAAAAAAAATATTTTATATATTTGACGTACCGCATTTATTTAAGTCCACCAGAAATAATTTCTTCAAATACAACTTAACATTTTCAAACAGCATAACAGATAAAAAATACCTTACTCAATTCTACAAATCAGATCAAGGTTTAAATCGATTAGCCCCTAAATTAACAGATATTCACATTAATCCTGACGCCTTTCAGAAAATGCATGATTAATTAACTAGGTATGTCAGCAACTCAGTGATACGCATCATATCTACGTCATCCGCCAAGGATTTGTTATCAGTATTAAATAATTGCTTATCAACAACACACAATATTGTAATTTGTAGTAATAAAAAATAAATAATTTACACTTTTGACTTAACAATTATTTCACTCAATTAATACCTAATGTATTACCTAACACTATTTACGTCTTGCTGTAAGTACTAAGTATTGGACTATAAGTATAGTACTATAGGACTTAAACCATGACAAAATAGTACTTTGTCATGACTTAAACTAAATTTGTGATGTAACTTGTCTATTTGCATCTTTTTTAGCTGAAAAAAATTATAGAATGTACCAATAAATAAAAATAGACAATAAAAAATAGCAATTTATGCGAGAAAATATTGAGGATTCCCAAAGATCTGTGCTAACTGCTAATGAAAGTAAATATCTATGATTAATTTAATGGTCAATCAATTGGTATATTTGAAAATTACGATACAAATTTTTTAATTTTGTTTTTTGTAGAAATAACTTTGTCCATCAGTTGTCTATTCATACTATTTAACCGTATGAATGTCCTCGTGCGTACCATACATTCTAAGACTTCTACTGGAATCTCAACTATATTCTGCGGTTTACTTACTAATATGTCTCTGACATTCTTCATGACTCCCGGAGAAATGTATTGAATTGAAAATCAATAAATACAGCTTTAATATTTCTATAAAATATATAATATAATATGCATAGGTACCTGGAGTCTTTCTCAGTGTGTTTTTGGTATGATATTCATTAAAAACAACTTCAAGTACTTTTGCCACTTGTATCATACTTTTTGAAGGCTTAATCAAATTACCTTTTGACATTTGTTCGGTCCAAGAGGAATCAGATCCTATCACATTACCAACTTTTTCGCCTAGACTTGGATATTTGCTCAAAAACTTTCTTCAACAGACCAATATTTAAACTCTAGTGGAGAAATATGAGTACTTGAACCAATCATCCCTTTAATAAAACTAAAAAAATTTTCTAAAACGTCAGAATTTAGTCTCCTAGTTATTATGTAATATACATCACTGTATTCCATCTTTAAATCTGATAGAAGATTTCTTAGAGATGCATTGGTTACTATACTCCGGACGGAATAAGAACGTACCTCGTCGCGCAGGCGGCGACCGGTTTCCCGTTCGCAACCTTGTCATAGTTATAAACATATAGTTATAGTCATAACTATGTCACTATGATCTGCGCGCTGCAAAGTTGTTTTGGTCCGCCGCCCGGGTACGTTCTTATTCCGGCCGGAGTATAGTATGCCTAGATAAATAATTTGTTTGATTATTTAAATTAAATTAAAATAAATAATTAATAAGGTTAACAGTTTGAAATGGTAATCTTCGTTTTGAACCATAGACTTTCATGTTTGTAATAAAGTAATCCATTTGATCTAAAACTGAATTTTGTGAATCTAAATCCATTCCATAGCTCTTAGTAAATTTGTCTACTGGGAATTGTGTATTTAGTAGGTCAAACCAATCATTTATTAAAGAAAACACTGATGAAGCCTAAAACATTTAAAACCATTTTTAATTATTAAAATATACATATTTACGTAAAATTTATGTAAATATACATGTAATTTATGTAAATATACATGTATATTATGTATATTATACAAAACAATGGTCAATTACCTACATATTTTTTTAACTTTAACCTTCTCCCAATTATTATTTTTAATAATTTGTTTTTCTCCACAGTATTAGAGGATACCTTGGATAGAGTATCCTTGGATACAATGTTTGAAAATAATTGCACAGCCAGCCTTACATTTTGCCTTAGTGTTCCTACTACATTTATATGTTTTTCTGATATTTTATGTGCAAGTTTGTAATCAGAATTTGCTGCTACACATATTATATATTGTTCAATAACTTCTTTACCAATATAGCTTTCATCGGGTAAAATAAATCATTTATCAATAAAGTGATTTCTCATAAGTTTAATAAGATGAGGGACATCGGCAAATACATGCACCCTTTTTTTTGTTTCAGGATTTTCAAATGAAGGTGATGTAGGTTTTATATTTAATGCCTTCCATAAGCCAATGTTGGTTGGTCCCATATCGCTTACTAGGCCTACTACTTCATATCCTACATGATGTAAATTACTAATTATATTCATTAGAATATCTTTTGTCATAGCTGTATCAAATGAATAAAATATGGGTTGTTTCCATTGTTGAATAAGCCCTAATAATAATAATAATAATAATGAACATATTATTAATATACATTATTCATAATAATAACTAATGAAATATAAATATTAATATTAATATTCACCTCTGGCCATTACAACTTGAACACATTTTTGTGGTCCTAAAATTTGTTCATTGCCCTTGTCATAACACATCTTATGTAACACATACGTTTCATCAAATGATAATATTACAATTTTTTCATTTCTTGTCAAGGATAATGCTGTTAAATGATCAAAATATTCAATTATTTATTTGAAATGTCCTATTTATATATTTTGTTTTTTAATGTTACCTTTACTCTTCAAAAGGGACATTACATCAGTCAAAAGTCCTTGTTCAACAGAAAACTGTTTAGTCCAAGTTCAAAGACCTAAAATTGTTTTTACGATTATTTTCTAATAATTTACTTTAGTTTATTATTCTAATTTTTTTTATCCCGTAAGTATCTGTAGGCTTTCGGAGAAACACTTCTTAATGAAATTGCTGATGCTATATCATCATTAGTCCATGCAAATACTCTACTCTTATTTGACCATAACATAGATATTTGTGTTGGTGAAAATAATTTGAAAAGTTTCTCTTTAAATATGAGTTCAAGAGTTTTATCCTGATTGTCTTTCTCATTTTGTACGCGTTCTTTGTTTAAAATTATTTTATTTTGTTGATGAGCTATAATATTTTTTAAACTTGTACATTCTTTTTTTCATTTTCTCGTTTTCGGAATTTGATATTTCAAGTAAGCGTTTTAATCTAAAAGTAGGTCAAAAATAAAATAAAGTAATAATTGTAATTTGTAAAAAAAATATATATATACTTTTTATTTCTGCTTTGTGGTAATCGTCATGTATTGTATTTGCCTTCAATCTAAAATATATAATTTAATATTTAATCTAATTTAGAAAGATTCAAAAGGCCTTAATCTTGATCTGATAGAATTCTACATCCTAGGTCATTTAGATCTGTATTTTTACTGTCCTTATGTTCTTCATAATAAGTTAGACACTTTTTTATTTGTTGTTCAGGTATATTGGAATGTATTACTATAAAGTTACGGTAAAATCATTTATTGTATCTAGAGAAATAAATTATATTTTAATATACTTATTTCAGCTGGCATCTCGAGAAAACTTTGATTAAAATCTGAACTAGGAGAATTGATATACTCAAATTCTTTGTCGACAGAATTCACTCCACTATGCAAGAAAAATAAAATAATGTATACATTCAAATCAAAGAAGTAGAAAATATCTATGTTTTTAACTATCGATTCAATAACATATCTATACTACAATATCTGTTTTTGCTCTGTTGACCAGTACTACTCCTTTCCCCTCAATATAATTGTGTATACAATTTAGCATAGAATTTTGAATTTTAAAATTTAGAATTATACAATTGTATTACAAACATTAACAACCTTGTTTCTAGAAAATATGTAGTCTTCTAGAATTATCATAAGATAATTTATTTAATTTTAACGTAGGAACAGCATCACTTTTTAATTTTCTTTTATGCACTGGTGAATAGTTTAAAAGTGATTCAATTAATGTCTTGCAATATGCATCAGCATCAAAATGCAATGAACAAATATAGGCTAAAATGTTAATTTTCATATTGTATTCAAAATAAAATCATACTATTGACAACCACATTTTCCTTACCGTTTTTAGTGTTTAGATTTTTCCTATTACAAACACTACTCCATTTTTGTTGGTAAAAAGGATTTTTAGGAAATCTATGAAACCTAATATCAGCTACATATTTCAGTACAGTTTTGACCACGGTTGAGACGAGACGTATGTTTGTTCTCTCCGTACCTTTTATCGCAGTCATTAGTTCTTTCTAGATAATATTACGCTGTTTATTATCCGTTTATATTTATTTTATCTGTGCTTTGTCAGTTGTGCCATATTAGTATATTATACGCGCTGTTTCCGCTGTGTCATTGTGGTGTTATCGCCGATCCAACGTTCTCCACATAAAGGTCTTAATTTAATTATAAATATTATTTTTATTATACTCTCACTTATCGCAATACGCTCTCATTGCCCACCGTTGAGAGCATACTTTACCTACCTAACATCGTCTTAATGGTTTCAATCCACGTCTTATACGAAACGCGGAATATTTATAATTGATTAATGCCATCCAATTGTCCTGTATGCAACACCGCCGTTCCACGACATTCATCATAAATTGGTTGTTCGATTTGTTTTACCCTTTACCATTCATCTTGTCTGGATATACCACCTAAGTCTCTTACACTCTACAAAAAACAAAACAGCAATTGGACCTGTCCTATACACTCTATAACTATGCCTAATACGCCAAAAATAACAGTAGATGCTGTTAAATCTAATAACACTCTTACATTAGGTGACTTGGCTAAAATGATTAGTACGTTGTCTTCTAATCAGGACAAAAGCTTTAAATTAATTAATTCTCGTATTGACGATTTATCAACGCATTTAGACAAATTAAACTCAGCTCTAGCTGAGTGTCAAAATAAAGCGCAGCGTCTCGAAGACAGGGTTGAAGCATTAGAAACCCAAAAATCAGTTTTGGACACTAACTCTATGGACTTTTCCCTGATTGTCAGGAATGAGGTTTTGATTTCCAAAAGCGCTCTCTTAACGTTATCTTACATGGTATTAAGGAATCTGCTGAAACGGTAGCTAAAGAGCGTATAATTCACGACAACAATACAATTAACGAGCTTTTTACCCTACTATCTATCAATTCGGATGTAATAGCTAACATTTCAAGATTGGGTCATCCATCTTCATCAAATAAAAGGCCAATTAAGTTGATTTTACGGAATCCCTGTGATGCTGATAGAGTTTTAACGTCCTTTATGAAAATAAAACGTGAATCTCCAACCGCTGTACATAATATCTCCCTCGTCAAAGACCGCACTCAGGCAGAACGCCGCCACATAAAGGAAGTATACGTGGATTTCAAGAACAGATTCGAGGCAACGGAAAAGGATATAAAAGTTCAATACTTCAATGGAATTCCTAAAATTATAAATATTAAAAAAAAACTAAATGGTAGGGTGAAGCCCAATAGTCATAGTTATATTAGTAAGTTAAAATCAATGTTCAATAATCATAAATCAAATGAATGTTTTAATAAGCCTTCTGTCTGTATTAATTCCCGTCTCTCTGGTTACTACCAAAATGTCCGTGGTCTAAGAACCAAATTAAATTTATCAAAATGTTCAATACCTTCATCTACTCATGATTTTATAATATTTACTGAGACTTGGTTAAATAACACTTTCTTTGACAATGAGTTAGGCTTCACCCAGCATAACGTATTTCGATGTGATAGAACCGAAACATCTAGTCTTCATAGTCGTGGTGGAGGAGTTCACGTCGCTATTAAAAAAACTTTTAATTCCACATTGCTCAATATTGATACTTTAAACGTAGAACAAGTCTTTGTCAAAGTTATAGTCGGTGACCTTTTGATTATTTTTTGTGCTGTATACCTTCCACCAAATAGTGACTTACAGTTATACTTAAATCACCTCTCAGTCTTAGAGTCTATTGACTCTTCTTTTCCGAATTGTAAACTTATCATTTGTGATGATTATAATATTCCCTCCCTATCCTGGGTAAGTGACAAGTACGGGTTTAAGTTTGTCAACTTCCTTTCTTCCCAAGTAGGAAGTTCTCTTATTGAGAGCTGCTCTTTGTTAAATCTACATCAGTTCAATTCTATCAATAATGCTCATGGAAATATTCTGGATTTGGTGTTTTCTAATCTTCTTGAGAACTCCATAAATATTCACGATGACCCGTTTGTCCCTATTGACCCTTGCCACCCTCCAATTCAAATAAATGTTCAATTACCTATCTTCCAGCCTATTCTTAAAAACGACAAAACAACTTTCAGCTATGAGAAAGGTGATTATATTAATGCTAACCTATTTTTTAATTCTTTTAATTGGTTGAATACTTTTAGACACCTCAATACTGAGACAGCATAACTCGTTTTCCAACACGCACTTTTAGAAGCTTTACACTCTTTTGTCCCTCAAAAAACCATAAGCACCTCCTTTGATTTCCCTCATTGGTTCAATAAAGAACTCAAAACTCTTGTTTAGAAGAAAAATAAAGCCCATTCAATTTATATAAAAAGTAAAAGTAAATCAAATTATGAAAAATTCTAATTGTTGCGAGCTCAATATAAATCACAGTCTAAAATTGTTCTTCATAATTTCATACACCGGTCAGAAAGTGAAATTATAAGTAACCCGAAATATTTTTGGAATTGGGTTAACTTTAATACTAAGTCTCATGGTATACCCAATTCTGCATTCTTAGGTAATACTACTGCTAATAACGGTGCGGCTATTGCTAATTTATTCTCAGACTATTTCTCCTCTGTAGATAACACTTCACCCGTTCATTCACCTGATGAATCTAACATTTTCGCCTCTACTTATCAATTTGATCATATCATCCCCACTAAATGTAGTATCTCTCTTAATGAGGTATCTGATGGTATACGGACACTTATAAAATGTAGGTCTCCCGGCCCTGATGGGATTTCAGGTTACTTTTTGGCAAACTTAGCTAATTCCATAGCTTATCCCATATTCATCTTATATAACAAATCACTTGAGGAAATGGTATTTCCATCTGTCTGGAAAAAAAGCTCTGTCACCCCAGTTTTCAAAAAAGGCAATAAATCTAATGTCGAAAATTATCGCCCTATATCTGGTCTAGTACAAATTGGTAAATTATTAGAAAAATTGGTTTTAGCTCAAATGAATAAACCAATCAATAACATTTTAGACAATAGCCAGCATGGTTTTAGACCGGGGAGGTCCATCTTAACTTGTAATTTATAGCTGCAAAATTTCATACTCAACGCTTTTAAGGATAATTATTGTCAAGTGGATGTAATTTATACCGATTTTGCGAAAGCCTTTGACCGTGTCGATCATGAATTATTGATTATTATATTGGGTAGATTAGGGTTTAGTCATCCATTGTTATCCTGGTTTAAATCTTATCTCACAAATAGGTCTCAGTTCACCCAAGTACACGGCTTCTATTCAAATACGGTCCCTGCCCCATCTGGTACTCCCCAAAGAGGTCACTTATCGCCCATACTATTCAATTTATTTATAAATGGACTATCACTTGTTCTTAAAAAATGCCAAATCCTGTTCTTTGCAGATGATTTAAAAATATTCACCAGTAGTATATATTTGTATGTTCACAGCCAGCTTTTCCAGGGAAAAAAAAAAGTTCAAGGGGGGAATGTCCCCTTGGAGCACTCAGATTTACCGTGTAACAAATTTTACACTGTTTGTTCACCAAATTTCGTCTCACGTAAAAGAAATATTTAATATTGTTTTTCTTTTTTACTCGTGTTGGTTACACTTTTTTTTTTTATCTAAAATTTGATAAACAAATTTACAATAATTTTTGAAGTTGATTATTTTTTTTTATTATATTCAGTTACTAATGATCTATCGTTCACTCAAGTTGTGTCTCATTTTTCTTTATTTTCTCAAAATTTTATTAAATTGTATAAGTTATTTAATTTCTTCAAAAATGAATTTTAAAAAATGCTCAAACGATATCCAGTCATTGGTCGATCAAATACGATTCAATTCAACGCCAGCGTATCCAGAATTCTCTACATTTGTATCGAGGTTACGAACTTTTAGAAGTTTCCCTTCAAATACCGGACAGAATAAGTACAAACTCTCGGAATGTGGTTTTTACTATATCAATCTCGACGATGCAGTTCAATGTCATTGGTGTGGAATAATTCTACATAGTTTTGAAATCGGTGATAATTGTTTTATAGAACATACTCGATTCTCACCTAGATGTTTATTTGTATTGTTAATAAAAGGAAATCAGTTTGTTCAAAAAGTCTTAAGTAAATATTGTAAAACCGAAGTTATTTGTAATTGTGAAACCGGTTCGTACGATACCATTTGTTAAATCATGTTTGTTTTTTTCTAAATGTTTGTATATACATATATTTATTTATGCTGCTTACAATATTTGCTGTATTGGATAAAAAAAAAAATAAAACAAAATTGAATTTTTTATCTTAAATGTGTTAATATTCGATTTAATATCTCGTGGACATACAGTCCTAGCGAATTAGTGCGTATAAGATAATTTAAAATGTTTTTCAGGTAACAGGTTAGTAAGTATATGTAAATTCCCTCTCTTGTACGCACTCATTGGCTATCTGTATATTCACATTTTTTGCATTTTTTCCAAAGAGTTTTTTAGTATATAATATGACTGCACAGGGGACAAACTAACAGTTCAATGTATAACTCCTAACAGTTATATCCCACTTCTTATTTATAAAAAAAGATTTTTAGTATTAAAGTATATTCTGAATGCTGATTATGATTTTAATAAGCCATTGTTTGTAATTCCATAAACAAGACATATTATAAAATATAAATTAATTTATTTCAAAAATAAAAATAAAATCTACCTCCCATTCTCCCGTTCATTTGCCGCTTATCATTTTCTGATAAAATGGTAGTCGGTATTCAGATTTTGATTTTCCATAGTTGGTAACATTGGGGTAGTCCGTTCTTATTGGTTGTAGGAGAACTGACCCCATCTCACGATAAACCCAGTATGTATAAATAGTATTTTATGTTATAAAATGAGATTATTTGATTTCAATACAAATGATTTAAATATTTTTTTAGAATGCAAAATATGTAAGAAAAAACATTTTGGGCGTTGCACAAAAAGTTAGTATAATTAACAACGGTATATTTCTACTTTACCGGACACCTTTTTTTTTTGCGATTTTTTTGTAACTGAAATTATGTAAGTAAGTACGCTGAAAACGATGGTGAAAGTAGTATATATTTGTATGTTCACAGCCAGCTTTTCCAGGAAAAAAAAAAGTTCAAGGGGGGAATGTCCACTTGGAGCACTCAGATTTACCGTGTAACAAATTTTACACTGGTTGTTCACTAAATTTCGTCTCACGTAAAAAAAATATTTAATATTTTTTTTCTTTTTTACTCGTGTTGGTTACACTTTTTTTTTTATCTAAAATTTGATAAACAAATTTACAATAATTTTTGAAGTTGATTATTTTTTTTTTATTATATTCAGTTACTAATGATCTATTGTTCTCTCAAGTTGTGTCTCATTTTTCTTTATTTTCTAAAAGTTTTATTAAATTGTATAAGTTATTTAATTTCTTCAAAAATAAATTTTTAAAAATGCACAAACGATATCCAGTCATTGGTCGATCAAATACGATTCAATTCAAAGCCAGCGTATCCAGAATTCTCTACATTTGTATCGAGGTTACGAACTTTTAAAAGTTTCCCTTCAAATCCGGACAGAATAAGTACAAACTCTCGGAATGTGGATTTTACTATATCAATCTCGACGACGCAGTTCAATGTCATTGGTGTGGAATAATTCTACATAGTTTTGAAATCGATGATAATTGTTTTATAGAACATACTCGATTCTCACCTAGATGTTTATTTGTATTGTTAATGAAAGGAAATCAGTTTGTTCAAAAAGTCTTAAGTAAATATTGTAAAACCGAAGTTATTTGTAATTGTGAAACCGGTTCGTACGATACCATTTGTTAAATCATGTTTGTTTTTTTCTAAATGTTTGTATATACATATATTTATTTATGCTGCTTACAATATTTGCTGTATTGGATAAAAAAAAAATATAACAAAATTGAATTTTTTATCTTAAATGTGTTAATATTCGATTTAATATCTCGTGGACATACAGTCCTAGCGAATTAGTGCGTATAAGATAATTTAAAATGTTTTTCAGTTAGTAAGTATATGTAAATTCCCTCTCTTGTACGCACTCATTGGCTATCTGTATGTTCACATTTTTTGCATTTTTTCCAAAGAGTTTTTTAGTATATAATATGACTGCACAGGGGACAAACTAACAGTTCAATGTATAACTCCTAACAGTTATATCCCACTTCTTATTTATAAAAAAAATTTTTTTTTTTAAATTTGACAAAAATAACTTCACTCTGAGTTCACCAATAATTGTCTGTAAGTCTACATTCGACATCCGGGCTTTTAACAAGAAAAGTATTACAGTTGGATTACTAATTAACAAGCAGATTTCAATTATTTTATTATTGGAATGTAAACTTACAAAGAAAATTATCACATTAAGTTTAGAAGAATGGTTTACACTGATGTCTGAACCTAATTACAATTCAATTATTAATAATTTAAATACTAGGGTGAGGCGTGTAAAAATCACCGATTCCTTTTCATATTCAACCAATGTTAAACAGAGTTTAATTACCCTACATCTAAATGAGGAATACATTACCTTGTCACATGTAGATTTGTACCGACTTCGTCAATTACAGAATTTGATAGATTTGTACGTGGTAGACAAGCAAAAACGTTTAGCAAATTATCAAATTACTTTTAACACTGCATATGACCTAATTAAAAATGATGTCCGTGGTCTGCCGTCCACCTGTCAGAGGAACGAATTTACCAACCAATATATTCAAAACTATGATTTTAATTATTATAATCACCTACAGAACGATGACACATCATTTCTATATGAAATATTACAATTCCATTTTAACACATTGTCCGATATGATTTTGCAAGATCTAATATTATAAAAAAAATATTTAAATATGTATAATTATTGTTTTTTTTTTTTAATAAAACTTTTTTTTCAATAATAAACTTGCTTTTTTTAATTACATATTAATGCCACCTTAAATCAAAAATAATAGTTTTAATAAGTTTTAGTTTTAATATTATGTTTTAAAAGTAGATTAAATTTTTTAGTATTTTAAATTTTTCCAACCAGCCATAGTTTATAAGTTCATGTTTTCCAAAACCTTTAAGTTTTGAATAAATAAAAACACACATGCATAATAATATTTTGTTTATTACATGAAACTCATTTTTTCATATTATAATAATCAAACAGTCTTCTTGCTTTTAATAGTCTGACGCTTCGGATCGGTTAGTAATTTACCAAATATGGTTTGCATTGTCTCATTAAGACCAGTATGAAGCGTTTGATCTTTTGATTCGTCGCTCGTGAACATCTGACAGAAGCTTCACTGAACTTCCATCTACAAATTATTTTATTTTAAAAACAAAAGAAGTAAATAAAATCAGTGAAAAAAAAACAGATTAATCAATATTTTAAATTTAAACCAATGTATTTACCTGTCTTTTACTGGTACATTCTCAATGTTAGCAACCTTATAGTGACTAATTACCCAAAGGTCCTTGCCTTTTTCTTCAAAAGGTGTTTTTATTGTAACTATCCCATCCCTTTGTCTAAATGTCAGTGAATTAAATACCTCGGCATCAAATCTTCTGATCTCAAACGTTCGGTAACATTATCTCTGTATGACGCACTCTATAAAAAAAATTAAATTATTTATGCTATCATTATAAAAATATTATTTATATTACCATTTTATTCTGCTTTTTTTTTATAGGTTTTTTCGCACTTGTGTTTTTCTGCAGCACGTTTTTGAACCAGGGTTTTTGAAAATGATGGTATCATATCAATTGATTCGTTGAAATGTTCATTCTATGAAACATAAGACATAGTATATTATTTTTTTTACTGTTTTTTTCATTATTTATTTTCTAAGAATTATAACCAAAGCGTTGAGTAATGTATCCAATATGTTTTTCAGCGTACTATATAGTTTTTTTAAACTATGTTATAACCAGACATTTATAAGATTATTTTAAAAAATACAACCATAGCGTTTGAGTAGTGTTACGTCTGACCTCCAATTTGCTTTGGTTATAAGATATTTACTATATTAGTTACTAACCTCTGAATCAGTTGAAGCCATTGTACGGTACGACATCTTTTTTGGTAGTATCTCTGTTAACTGAGCTGCTTGTCCTGGTATGAAATCTGGAAGACTGGTGAATATTATTGAATTCCTCAGTATTTTAATACACAGATTTTACCACTGACTTCAATAATTTAAGATACAATGTTCATGGCAATGGATTGGTTCCATTTCTATAATAACCTTATTTGTTAGAAAACCTGTTAGCCCATGTTCATATAGGTACAACAGCAAATTGTATTATATGAATTTAAATTGTTGCTAACATAACCTGCTCAGCCAAATGTTTTATGACATTTATCCATTTGCCATAGTCAATACCCTCATTGAACACATAACTATAATAACCTTACCTACCTTAGAAACCTGTTGGGTCATGTTCATATACAACAGCACATTATATGAATTTTAAATTATTGCAAATAGGATTTAAAATAAATTAGAATGTATACATTCATTCTCAAAAAACAATTACATTACATGAATTTAAATTGTTGACAACATAACCAGTCAAATGTTATTAAATTAACTAAATGTCAATGTCATTATAATATGAAAACAGTATATGAAATAAATGCTTAAATCCATCTCAAAAAAATTTGTAATGAGAAAAGAGAGGGTTATTTTCGGGTATAAAACATAGAATTTGTTAGCTTATCGTTATCAGTTCCGGCACCACCAGTTCCAAGAGCAGTCAGCACTCAGCAGCATAACAGTCTTCTCTAAAAAACAACAGCCAGCCATCAACAAATAGCAGCCACTCGAAAGATAGACAAAAAAAACTTTCAATACTTCAATTTCTACAAGCCATGTAAGTACTATTTATTAAATTTAACATGAATACTTCTTTTTTTTAAATAAAAAAAATAAAATAAAATAGAATAATAAAAATTTATAGTTGAAATATAGCTTTATAATATTACTGTGAAACTTATATCTTGTAGGTAACACTTTAGATAGAAATTCTATATAATGTTGTGCTTACTGACTTAAAGATATTTTTTTAAGATAATATAAAATAAAAAAAAACATTAAAATAGAAATGATGGTAAAAGACGGTTTCTCAACTCTCACTTTTAGTTATTGACACGTCAAGCTGTTTTCTTTTTGTTAAGTTATGTTTAAATAAAATAAATAATACGTTATAATTATACGACTGTCCACGGTATAGAAAACGGTCGTATCATAGATTTATAAAGATAAGATAAAACATCGGGCTTATCAACTATGGATAAAGTGTTAAAAACTTTTGAGGTTTCAAGGGTTCCTTAATATTGGTAATTATTGTAACTTAACCATAAAATCTGACTGCACTAGTACACACTGGTGTACACTGGTCGATACCGTGTGGGCAATTATGTGATTCAGTGTTCACGTATAGTGTGTACTAGTACAGTCACATGGGAAAAACGCTATTACCTATGCTATTACGGTTATCTATACCTAGTTTTATCAACGTTAAAATACTTTCGCTAATTATAAATATTTGCTATTGAAAGTGTGATAGTTATATTATACGTGTAATATTATTTTACGTAAACATTTTTTAATTTAAAAAAAAAAAATTCAATAATGTTTACTGACTGTATAAAAAAAATATATAATATTCTAAAACGTATATCGAAGAGTCTCGCTAGAGACTCCTTTCTGTGCATAAGTAACACTGATAAGAAACAGCACCTTGACAACCGATAGCGAGACTATTATACATTAAGTTTCGTTTCGGCGCTCGGACCTCTCACTCGCACGCATTGGTTGAATGCAGAGTGCAAGAGAGACAGAGCTAAAAACTGCAGTTTTGTGAGTCTTTTCTTTCGTCCGTCAGAGCAACGTCATCCAACGCCGCGCCGTAGCAACCGCCACGCGCCGGCCGCTACCGTACCGCGAACCTCACCCACAACAACAGCTATTTACAGCTAGCTAGTTTTACGTTTGCAGAATTATTATTAATTATTATTTATTTTTATTATATTATAAAATATTTTTTACGTACTCGTGTTGTTGCGATACCGAGGTCTCGTGCATTTACATTATTACATACGTTATTTTACGCGATTTATTGTTACAAAACAACAGCTACGTAAATATGTACATATTATTACTATTTTAATACTATAATAATAATTATTATTATTAAATAATTGTGTTATTAATATAAATTTATAATTAATAATTATATATTATATAATTATAAACATTTATATTGTATTTCTATTTATATAGAATTATTATTCACAAATAAAAATAATAATTAGAAAAAATGTAATCCATAAACATAATATATTATATAAACGATAAACCTCAGTATATCACAGTAAAACGTGCTTCGGAAAAATAATTGAAATCCTCAAAAAAAACTACTTCGGAGAAGTAAAAAAGGCTTTCTGTGCGTAAGTTGAAGAGATTGGGAGAAAAGATAGAACTTTGGTGTTAATAAAGATGTGAAATCAATCTCAAAGTTCTGTGCCAAAAAGGGCCACGGTTGAAAAAATAGAATTTGGGGCTTAATAAAGAAGTGAAATCAATAGGTACCCAAATTATGTGCCTCAACTTGAAAAAATATCTTATTCAACAAAAATTCGAGATGTTCAACTGTACAAACATTAAAAAAAAAAATATTAGCACAGAACGGCGTGAATTACAGTTTGTCAACAAAAATTCGAATCAAACAGATTAACTCGTAAACAAGTCGACAATTTATGGCTAATTTTATTAATTCATCATTATTGTACACCGTTCTGTGCTAATATATTTTTTTTAATGTTTGTACAGTTGAACATCTCGAAATTTTTTTGAATAAGATATTTTTTCAAGTTGAGGCACATAATTTGGGTACCTATTGATTTCACTTCTTTATTAAGCCCCAAATTCTATTTTTTCAACCGTGGCCCTTTTTGGCACAGAACTTTGAGATTGATTTCACATCTTTATTAACACCAAAGTTCTATCTTTTCTCCCAATCTCTTCAACTTACGCACAGAAAGCCTTTTTTACCTCTCCGAAGTAGTTTTTTTGAGGATAATATATACATTTAAATTATTTTTGTTGCTTTTACATCTAGTAATGTGGCTTCACTAGTAATTAAATGTATGTTTCTATGACATAAATGCTATATTGTTTAGTTTGTTAAAGTTTTTTTATTTAGCTTTGAATAATATAATAAGTAATTTAGATTTCTATATTATATATGTTATACTAATGTACTTAGCTAAAATTATAGATAATGAATTATTGGCATTCATTTGATTATTGCTGTGAACAAATTTAATACTATGAAGAACAGATTAAAACATTAGCAAAGATGATTGACGAAAATAAAACTAAATAGAGATATGAATATAAAGATCTTAAAAAAAATTAAAAACCTTAAATTCACTATTTATTTAAGTAGAACAAATTCTAATCCAAATTTGACTTATATAAAAGAGTTAAATACAAAATTAGTTTTATTAAGAGAAAATAAAATGGATATACCTATGTCGATTTATATATCATGAATTTTCGTAGGCGAGAAGTTTGTTTCGGACGTTTCGGTAGAAGGTTAGATTTTCTTACGTCAGCAAAATCTAAACGTGAAAGGTTTCGAACAGGTTAAATTTTTTTAATTTATTATGAATAATTAGTAAATATATTATTAGTTTATAATTATAATTATTTTTTATTTTTGCCATTATTTTATTACTAGTAGATAGTTTACAAATTCTATAACAATTTTCTAGAATAAAAAAAATGGAGTCACAAAATGTATTAATATGGGAAGAAATTAACTCAATTGTTATTATTTATTATTTTTATCTTGTAATTATATGTCGAATGATATTGTAGTAAATTATAACCTATATCATTCTTATGCATATAATATCTGCCGAAGGATAATAAATGTTTTTAATGCTCAATACTGTTCAAGTTTTATAATCGTTCAAATAAAACTAATTTAATAAAAATTTTAGGAAAAGTGTTTCAGATTAAAAAAAAGTATCAATTTTCTAACATAATGAGCGCATAAACAATGTATCAGTATTAATAGCTAGTTTTGAAATTCTATGTAATTTTCAGAATCATGAACTCAGAAATAAACATTATTAAAAGCAGAATTCTAGCAGTAGAACAACAGATGCTTGCAAATAGACGCTATTGTATAGAGAAACAGAAAGCATTTCGAAAAGTATTTGTAAAAATTACTAATAGTATAAAGAAACATTTAAATTTAAAAATTGAGTTGATAAATGAACATAATAGATTCCAAAACTATTCAAGTGAATGTAAAGCAGATCTTCAGTAACGGTTAACAAAACTAAGCAATCGGTTAAGAGAATTAGAATCCGAGTAATTTCTTGATAATTTAAACAGCTTGTATAGACAGTTAGAAAATATAGAATAAAATATTTATATTGTAGCATAAGCGTATAGGTAGGTACGCGATAAGGTCTTATAACTCTAATTTTTTTAAATATATATTAGCATAATAATTATAGTATAAATAATATATATTTTTTAAAAATTAACTTGATATTTACAATTTATAAAATAATATAACCATTTTAGTCAGCAATAAATTATTATAGTCAATGCTATCTGATTTAATCTAAATATTTTTTTTTTTTTAAATTAGAAGGATGACTATTCCAAATGATGTAGATACGAATGTTCAGAAACCAATTATTTCATATGAAACGGTCCGATGTATGGCATCTTCATTTGCATATGATGAACAGGAAATATTAGATTTATTCAAGTTAAATAATTCTAATTTTATACTTAAAGAAATTTATTTAAGTATAAACCTGAAATCAGTACCGACACACTATTGTTCCTTGTCTTGTTTGCGAATTGACGATGAAAACAATAATTGTCAAATCCATTTAAAGGGATTTCACCGTCAATTTCAGACTATTAAAGGCCTGCAAACATATAGTCAATTTAGTCGGTGTGCGAAATGTCGTGCATACTTGACTATTATTCATTTTGATACATCATATCCTGTAATAAATGTACCATTTTACTCATACAAGATAAAACCGACAGAGATAGATATGATTCATATAATTCATTCCATTTATAATTCAGGTAAATATAATTACTATAAACATAGTTTGATTTCAGTAATAGTTTCTCAATCTTATGATTATACAAACATTTCAGATTTTGAAGATATTCATAAACATGTTTACGTTATAGAGTAAGCAAATTACTTGTTTACACACATTTGGATCACGGATGATGAAAGTACCTATGATAGTAACATAGTGTTATTGCTGTTATTAACAATATCTGGTCACATGAACATAATCACTGAGTGAGTTCATACACACACACACACACACACACACACACACACACACACACACATACGTATGCACACACAAATAAATATTATATTCAACCTTGTTTATCATCATAGAATTTGTTTTCATAATAGATTGTATATTCGTAAATTCATAGAAAATACCTTCCAAAGATAACGATTTACTATGAAATACAATGGGTTTAGCGTACAAATGGCAAGGTTCCAGTGGTCTTTCCAAAGGCCCCATGATACGATTGTTTACTCAATCGTTTCATGTGTCGCTAAAATAGCACGTTAACATTCTTAGTAAATCTAAATTCGGTTATCCGATAGCTTCAACGTGATGAATTAAATACAGTTAATTCAAAACATATCAGTTGAGCAAAATATTTGAGAAAAAATAAAAAAACTATGAATTAAAAACACAAAAAAAAAAAATATTACATACTATTTTACTTGGAAAATAATAAAATACCTTATTTATATTTATATTTTTCACAAATCAATCACTGATATTATCTCAGTTTTATTTATTTTTGAAAATATAAAAAAACAGTAACTATATCATAAAGTTAAAAAATGAAAACATTTTAAAAGAACATAGTCTCTTTGACTGATTATTATTATCAATATTTTAAGTTTTAAAACTTAAGAAACTTTAATTAAATATTATGTTAATAACATATTTTATGACTGGTTAGCTAAACTATACAAAATAATAATAATAATAAAAACATATAAAGATTACATTTAGCTAAAAACAGAATAAATATTATACTAACGGGTGTATAAGAAGTTGCCTATAGAGACCCCTTAATAAAAAGTAAAAAAAAAAATATTAATTAATACTATACACATTATTACCACATATTATATTAAAGTAGAGTATTATTAAATAAGAAAAAAACTACATATTATATATATATAATTGAAATAGAGTTGTTCGATATGATATTATAATAATTTATAACATTACCGCTTATATATTTTATGTTTTACAGTTGTATTACGGAAAGAATGAGGAAAATTATTTCAAACCGTCAACCATCAGAATCAATAGAATTAATTGAAATTGAAAGATTTAAAAAAAAATGCTCTAAAACATTTTTGATTAAGAATATAGATTCCATACTATACAAGTTGAATATAAACTTTTTTATTAAATAATTGTTAAAGAAAAAATAAATACTATACTAAAATTATAGGATAAAAAATACAGAAGTATTATTTATTATCATTGATTAATTTTTCCGCTAGATGGTGCTTTTTATATCGATTGTGGATACATTAGGTTAACCAAACAGACTATTGAGGATTAGGAGATCATGTGAAATAATTAATTCGACTTAAAAAAAACTTAATTTTTTTATTTTATTTTTAAAAAAAATTAACAAAATATTATACATAAAAATTATTTTAAAATATCTGATGATGTTATCCATGAATTTTGACTTGAATCAAAACCTAACCATTTAACAAGCATTTTATTCCCAACTTTTTTTACAATACGTTCAATGAGAAAGGTGTTTGGAAAATCAGTTAATTTAATTTCCTGTTCATAAAAACCACCTAAGATTATATTGTCTGATTCATCCTTTAGTTGATAAGTTACTGGATTTGTCTGTAAAACTTTTGAAACTGTAAATATTTCCGTTGTCCAATTTGGTGTATATCCTTTACTAAATATATGTTTATACTTAGATATTCTTACTTTGTCATTAAATTTAAAATTTTGGATTATATAATGTATCATTTATTTGTGCATTAAATTTAATATTGTTTGTATCCATTCGAGCTTCATTCGGTGTACATTTGATTGTTCTATGATTTGTATTATTATAATTTTGTGTAATTTTTGATACTGTATTATACCAATTCCATGTACCAGTAGCAGTAAAATGTTTATATGTATTATTCTTAATAGATCTGATCACGCGTTCCGCGATTTAACACTGTATGAACTGTAATGTTTAATTTTAATTTTTTTCATTAAATCTTGAAATTGAGCATTGTAAAATTCTGTACCATTATCTGTCTGTAATAATTTCGGATGAGCTTTTTTCAATATATTAAACATACCTTTTGTACATTATTTCGATGTTTTATTTTTCAACGCCTCAAGCCATACGTACTTACTATATGTATCTATAACAACTAAAATAAACTTGAAACCATAATTTTGTCTAGAATGAGATTGCATGTCCATTAAATCAGCTTGCCAGAGGTCATCAATAAACCTCGTTACTACACTGCGTCTAGGAAATATTTTTCTCGCTGGCCGATGTAACTCATTAGCTATACTCTCTAAGGTAGTCATTATACTATAATATTTCTTTCACGTAGTTCTTCTAAAATAGATATTATTTCATTATTCACACCAGTATTACCAACACTTTGTGATGATGTCAAAAGATTTAATCTAGTTACTAGCTCATTCGGATCGTCATAATAAACTAATTGGGTTTGAGGTAAGACATCTTTATATTAACCAGAACCTACATAGTCTTTGGTGATGAAGTAAAATTAAACATCTTTTCAACTACGGGATTTGTAGACATGGAACTGTTTGCTTCTGGATTAAAATCAAATGGTTCAAATTCTTGTGTTATTTTTCTGCGTTTAGCGCTAGAACTAGATAAATGATTGTTAAATGATTTTAAAATAATTCGGGGAGTTGTATTCTCATTAATTTTACTTATTTCTTCGTTAAACTGTTTTTCCTCCATTTTCATTCGATCATACAGTGGTTTTACAACAGTCACCCATTTATGGTACCTCGAGGTACTAGGTTTTCCATCTGCTTTTAAATGGACTCCACTAGTTTTCAAAATATTGTAATAAGATTCTATATCTGCTATAGTTGTATTTTTTGGTTCCTTCTCACATAATAAAGACCACAGTCCTGGTGTAAATTGGTAGTATTTATTAAGCAACAGTAATTTGCCGTGACTAAAAGTAACATAATGTTTTCCTATTTTATATGAATCACTATCTTTATCATAATACATACCATAAGATTTATCATAACGTGTTGATTTAGGACGGTTATTTAAAAAATTTTCATATGATGAATTTAATTCATCATCATTATCTTCTTCACTAATGCACGGGGTTTCTGATTTATTTTCTAGTTCAGTTGACCGTGTGTTACATATTACATTTTGTTTCACATGTGTAATCAATGGTTCAATTATCGGCTTAAATGCTTCACGGAAATAGTTTTCAGAATCTATAACACCACGTTTCATTTCCATTATTTTTCGTTGTATATTTTTTTTTGATGTTATTAAATTTTCCAACAATACTTTTTCTTTGTTCATTGTAAATAATAAATGTAATATACCTGTATCGTATGACTACTGATAACACTATGCAGATAATAACTGTGTGACGGTATATTTATATAAACTAATAAAATTATTTTATTTTAATGAATGTATGAAAACCACATCTATACCTTCCTTCATTCATTTCTCGAGTTTTATCGATAACCATAAACCCATAATCGTTATGATTCCAGCATAAATGGGAAATTTTTCGAAATTCTGAGAAATCCATATCTGTAGACGAATGATCGTTGAATATATTTCGTAAATTTGTATCATCTTGTTTCAGTATTATTAAAAAGTTTGTGTTATCTCTTACAAGCTGTTTTGATATTTTAGAATATGTCTGTGCTAAATAAAATACAGAGCTAGCACCTGAATGTCTACCAATGCTAAAGTATTCTCTGATTACAGATTGTGGACCGCATATCACATCATCAAAAATTATAATAGAATTTTTCTTGGTTAAGTTTGGTTTTATAACCTTATCAGCGATTGTAAATAGGAAAAAATTAGCACCTTGTATATCATTTATTATTTTTTTTAATAAAACATATTTTTCCTGATTAGAGGTTTTCGAGTATAAATAAATATTTTCAAATCTTAACCCGTTTGCATTAGTTGCGTACGCAGTAACAAACGCAATGAAAGCTAAAAGAAAAAATAGGTATTTGTTGTAATCGCAAAAGTGCTATAAAAACAAATGGTATACTAGCAGCGAAGAAAAAAAGAATCTCGAAGAAAAAGAATTGTGGTAAAAGGTTGATTTTAGCACCGAGACAGTCAGGAGGTGTAATTCCCTTAATACCTATATTTGCAGGATTGTCGGCACTTGGTAGTTTGATGTCTGGAGGTGCTAGTGTGTATAATGCGGTTCAAAATTCAAAAAGAAAAAAAGGCAGTGGTTTGAAATCAGACAAGAATAGGTTAAGAAAAAAAAACTGATGATCACGCTACCTGACAGACCGCTTTCGTCTCAAGATATTATAAAATATGTCGGAAAGTTGAAAATCAATCATTTCCGTGGAGTCTTTTCACGTGATAACTTACCTAAAAACCGCATGCGATTGAATGTGGCATATTAAACTTAGATATATCTTCAGGAGACGGAAGTCATTGGGTAGCGTTTTATAAAAATAAGGGCAAAGTAGAATATTTTGATAGGTTTGGTGATTTGTCACCACCAATTGAATTACAACATTATTTCAGGCAGTTCAAAATAGTATACAACTATTCTAACTATCAAGATTTCAATACATTCAACTGCGGTCATTTATGCCTTGAATTTTTACAATGTATGAATATGTTACACTAAGTTTGACTGGGAATACAACTATATTATCTACAAATTATTTTCCGACTCTAAACGTTTACGAGGATTCGGAAATAGCTTTGTTATGTTTAAAAACACTTAATTTATTTCCAAACATAAATTCAGCTAATAACCGACTGGAGATAGAAGTAATTCCTTCAACAAGTAATAGATTTATCCTAAAAACGTTTATATTTATTTTAGAAGAAGGATGTTATGAAATTGAAGATATTAACAACAAAATTGCGAAAGAGTTATTTCACTTTAACAATAAATGTAGAACACAGCTAACATTCAACGTATCTATTGATCCCATAGATTTTAGAACATACATTGAATGCAATGGGATACTAAAGTTAAATATTCCAAACAGTATAGCATCTGTTTTTGGATTTGAAAAGAGAACCTATAAACCAATAAATAAAGCTCTTCGATCGGGAAAAGCTGCTAATTTAAACACAATTAACTCTATAAAAGTAATGTGTAATATAGCACATGGGTCATTCGACAACCGACTTCAAAGTCATTCAATATATGAGTTTTTCCCTAGTGGGAGAACTGGATCGAAAGTAGTTCAGTCACCACCAAATTTGATATATTACAGATTAAACAAAACAGACATTAATTCAATAACTATACAGTTAGTTGATCAAAACAATAATCCCATCGATAACTTTAATGAGACATTGACAGTTGTTCTGCATATTAAACGTCACGAGTCATATTATTAAATTTATATCTCAGATATCAGGATGTACGAGTCAGTTACTTTAAGTTTAACCGGCAACACAACCATATTATCTGCAAATTATTTTCCGTCTATAAACCTTTACGAAGACTCAGAAATAGCTTTGTTATGTTTGCAAACATTTAATACATTCCCGAATATCAACAAAGATAATAATAAATTTGCTATACAAGCAGTTGACCATAATAATAATAATACTGATCGTATGTGGTGTTATATTAAACTGGAAGAAGGATGTTATGAAATCAAAGATATTAAGCATCGAGTTATGGAACAAATAAATATTTATAATGAAAAATTCAAAACCAAGTTAACATTTGACATTTCGGTTGATTCTAACGACTTCAGATCATATATAAAATGTAATGGAATACTTCACTTTGAGGTTTTACATAGCATAGCACCTGTATTGGGTTTTGAAAAACGAGAATATAAGCCAGATTATGAAACTCATAGATCGGAAAAAGCTGTGAATTTTAACACAATTAATTCTATAAAAGTAATGTGTAATATAGCTCAAGGATCATTCAGCAACCATCTTCAGAGTCATTCGATTTATGAGTTTTTCCCGAGTGGAAAGACAGGGTCGAAAGTAATTCAGGCACCGCCAAATTTAATATATTACAAATTGAATAAAACAAATATTGATTCGACAACCGTTCAGTTAGTTGATCAAGATCATAATCCGATTGATAATTTTGGTGAGGCATTGACAATCGTGTTACATATTAAACGTTACGGGTCTTGAGATGGGGTTGAAATTCAATATAGACCCGCTACTTCGGATCAGCACAACTAGTCATAAGACTAAAGTGCTAGCAGTAACATCAAATAAGATAAAAAAATTAACAGGAAAAAAAAAAAAAATTTTACAAGCTCTGGGTTATCAATTAAAGCAGAATGCCTGAGAGTGATATTTTAGATATAACTTCACAGTACGAAACGGATTCTAAAATTACGAAAATTGAATATCATTCATACACACCGTATACTGCATCATTAAATAATAATGATGAAATACCTATATCAATCCAGCAAACTGATGTCTACCCATATCTACACGATAGCTTTATTTTTTTGGAAGGAACAATTACTGATGCTACCAAATTGAAACTATCTAATAACGGTTACTCTTACCTCTTCGAACAAATACGATTGGAAATCAATGGGATAGAAGTAGATAGCACACGTGTTCTTGGAATCACCAGCTCGTTGAAAGGTTACTTATCCGGCACGCCATATAACTACAATTGTTATGAAAAATAATGCTGGCTGGAATTTTAAAAACGCAATGCAATCGGAAAATGACAAATGTGAATTTAGTGCTTGCATACCATTGAAATATTGGTTAGGATTGTTTGAAGACTATAAAAGAATATTAGTGAATTCTAGATTGGAATTAATATTAACCCGAAGCCATAGTGATTTAAATGCTTTACAAGTTAAAAATGGTGCAACTGCTACTGAAGGTAAAATCACCTTAAATAAAATAGTCTGGTAGGTTCCACATATAACGGTCGACGAGCATTTTTTTTTTTTTATTTAAAATGTTTAATTAAGTTTTCATATCGATAATTTCGCACGACGAAATCAAAAATACATTTCGTATAATATGACATCCGTTCGTGGGTCGTGTGCATGTGTGATTTTATGTTTTTTCCTGCAAATTAAGCTATGTGGCTCAGTAAGATTTAAGGTCCTTCCTGATTTGTCATAGGTAGGTACCTACTTCTATTTCAAAAATTATCTGTTTAGGTTTTACCGTTTCCAATCGCATATAAAATTGTTTATTAAAATACCTATTTATCAAAACAAGTTAAATTTAATATCAGAAATTCCGTTATTTCTAATCTTTTTAGAATGACCTTATCAGAACTACCTTCCCATACTACTAACACATTAATCTTTTCACCACGCAGTATATAGTTTCGTATATAGGTCGCATTTAAACTATTAACTGGGGCTCTTAGACTCTGGTTCAGTTGTTCCAAACATATGTCTCGCAGTTCCGTTTTCGCCTTAAAAATTCGAGCCAACGCTCTCTGTGCAACTAATACTTCGCGGTCTTTCATCGGTCGTACTTCCCCGTCTTCTGGTAAGTATAATGGTCGTCCTTCTAACTTCCTTATTTTAAAACGGTCCAAACTATTCGAAATAGCTCCTGATATGAGGACCTTACTGGTTTTATGGATATTGTAATGGGATTACGTAATATCATGTATTTGCTCATAAAAACAACCAGGAATGCGACCACACCCAAAAGTGTTTTCGACTAAGAATACCACTTTCAGTCGTGAGGTCCATATCAAGGACGACTGTACACGCGCCGCTCACTTCAAAGGACGCCACCACCATATATATAGGGGACAGCGAGACAGCCTGAGTAGATGTATCCAGAGACGAGAACAACACACGACTCGCTTAGCCGCCCAGCCATCACACACAACTTACACGGAGATTATCAATTCTTGAACGAGCTACAATTCGCTACAATCAACACAACTGTTCTGATTATTTTGTCTGGTTTAATATAATACATTTGATTACTAAACTAATTTGACTATTATTATTTATCAAATTACATCAGCTTTTGGATCCCTGGGGGGCCGCATGTAACAATATTGGTGAATTCAAAATCCGTTATCACGAATTTGTGGGTATTCTCTCTATATACAAATATGAATACAAATCCGACAACTGATCTGGTGTTTTTTTCTATTCACAGGATATGCAAACGTTTGTCCATGTTTTTACGACTGGTTATTTAATTTATTCACCGGATCTAGTAATCGTTTTTTTGTACATTTAAAATTAAGAATTTTTTTTTGATTTGTTATATCTTGTGAAGCAAGATATAACCGTTTTCTTAATTTATCATTTTCAAGTTCTTGTACACGAAAACTTTCATTGTCACGGGACCGTGACTTGGCTTCTTTGTTTTTTAGCGCACGTTTTGATAGGCGTCCCATTTTGAAAAAAAAAATTACAATACAATAAAAAAAAAAAAAAAACTACAGTAACTTCTTCTACTACTTTACTACTTCTACAACTTCTAGGAATGAATGCAACCTTCTATCAACTTCCGTCTACCATAACATACCTACTCTGTCCCACGAGAGATCATGCCACGCACCATCCAAAACTAGTTCCCCACGAGACACCCTGTCATAGGGGAACCAGTTTCGACAGCAGGGTGATGTAGAGGGATGCGCAGAACCGGCATGTTCTCTAGTGAGGCAGAGTGTATTACAGTAAACAAACTTTTAAGAATTGATAGAATTTTGTAAAATGTAAATTCGATCTCATGTATTTGCAATATTTCTTTTTTTTTTTATTATTCTACATTAGTCTAAATTTCACCTAATATGTATGTTTCCTCTTAATAGTAATATATAAACGTTACGGGTCTTGAGATGGGGTTGAAATTCAATATAGACCCGCTACTTCGGATCAGCACAACTAGTCATAAGACTAAAGTGCTAGCAGTAACATCAAATAAGATAAAAAAATTAACAGGAAAAAATAAAAAAATTTTACAAGCTCTGGGTTATCAATTAAAGCAGAATGCCTGAGAGTGATATTTTAGATATAACTTCACAGTACGAAACGGATTCTAAAATTACGAAAATTGAATATCATTCATACACAACGTATACTGCATCATTTAATAATAATGATGAAATACGTATATCAATCCAGCAAACGGATGTCTACCCATATCTACACGAAAGCTTTATTTTTTTGGAAGGAACAATTACTGATGCTACCAAAGTGAAACTATCTAATAACGGTTACTCTTACCTCTTCGAACAAATACGATTGGAAATCAATGGGATAGAAGTAGATAGCACACGTGTTCTTGGAATCACTAGCTCGTTGAAAGGTTACTTATCCGGCACGCCAGATAACTACAATTGTTATGAAAATGCTGGCTGGAATTTTAAAAACGCAATGCAATCGGAAAATGAAAAAGGTGAATTTAGTGCTTGCATACCATTGAAATATTGGTTAGGAATGTTTGAAGACTATAAAAGAATATTAGTGAATTCTAGATTGGAATTAATATAAACCCGAAGTCATAGTGATTTAAATGCTTTACAAGTTAAAAGTGGTGCAACTGCTACTGAAGGTAAAATCACCTTAAATAAAATAGTCTGGAAGGTCCCACATATAACGGTCGACGATGAAGAAAGGTTAAAATTATTGAAACTTATAGAAAAAGAAAAGAGTTTGTTTATTCCTTTTAGATCTTTTGAAACTTTTGAATATCCTGAACTCAGAACCACTAAAAAAGTTGTATGGAATTTGAAAACTGCTTCAAAATTAGAAAAACCACGATTTATCATAATTGGATTACAAAAAGGACGCAAAAATTTGCTAACAAAAGATTGTAGTATATTTGATCATTGTAATTTAACAAACGTTAAAGTATTTCTGAACTCTATAGCTTATCCATACGATAATTTGAATTTAGATTTTACTAAAAATAATTTCACCTTATTATATAATATGTATACATCGTTTCAAGAATCGTACTATGAAAAAATTATTCGTAACCCGATATTGAGTCCTTCTACTTTTCTGACAAACGCTCCAATTATAGTTATCGATACTTCGAAACAGAACGATTCAGCCACAGCCTCAGCAGTGGATGTTCAATTGGAAATTGAAGCTTCAGAATCGCTCACAGGTGTGACTGCTTACTGTTTCTTAATTCATGATCGTATTGTAGAATATGTACCTTTTACTAGAGAAGTAAGAAAACTTGTGTAAATATTATTAAGAATTTATTTGTAACAATAAAAAAACTATGATTTAATAATTTTGTTTTTTTCTTGAAATAATTATTTTAGTTTTAAAAATTGGTAAATGTTAAATATTTTTTGTGCGAGACGAAATTTGGTGAACAATCAGTGTAAAATTTGTTACACGGTAAATCTGAGTGCTCCAAGGGGACATTACCCCCTTGAACTTTTTTTTTTCCCTGGAAAAGCTGGCTGTGAACATACAAATATATACTACTGGTGAAGTCAGAATTTGGGGCTCGGACTTAGTTTCGAAGTTATCGGCGAATGAAGTTCGCTATTTTAAGTTCACTGTGCCTATCGTGAAGATTGATGCTAGCAAAGCATCACTGCCCATACTACGACATAACTTACCCTGTGACCTACTTAAGGTGGTGTTGCACAGCAAGTCGAGGGATATTTTCGATTTGCTTAGCGGAGCGAAGGCGCCGAGGAGCGTAGCGACGAGTTCCACTAGCAAGGCATCACTGCCCATACACGCGAATAATCACAAGTCCCAGCGCATGCGCAGTAACGCCACAGGGCACAGATTATATGAAAACAGATTGTGCACTTCCTATGCACAACAAATTTTTTCAACTATTTTAATTTTTATTCACTATCAACTACAATTCTTATACATTATATAAGAATAAAAATTTTTGGACTTCACTCGTCGTCGTCGTCGTCACCGTGGCGGCCGTCATTAAATATAACATTTTCGTTTTCTTTATGGTACAGTGTACCGGCGTTTTTGAAAAACTCAACTGTCGGATCTACAATTTAGATCCGACAGTGTTTGGTAAACATGTGTTTGGCCAAGTATCCCGGGAAAAATTTTTTTTTCCGGCAATAATTGGACATTGATGCCTTGGGGTGTCTCCAGGAAGTCTCAATGGAATTTGAGTGCACTCCAGTTTCCGGGTCCTTGAAATGGAGGCTATGGTTGACCGTCATGTGGACATAGCCTTCATTGTTTAAGGTGTTGTAAGCCTAAAATAAAATTATTTATTCAATTTATATTAATAATACTATATGCAATATTCAAGCATACCTTCCAACAATCGGAGATTATGGTTGTTCTGGGCTTGATCCACTCTTTTATGACGTGTAGTAGGGTTGTGGCGTCACGCTTTTCAACCGGGACCATGAAAACATTGCCAGTTTCCCTTTCATAGCCCCCGAATACCCACTGTCCCTCAACCCTGTGACCTCTATGGTGTTTTCGACGCCAAAATTTTGATTCGTCAATCTCAACCGTGTGGCCATATCCTCCCAATTTAACTTTTTTGATCACCATTGCGTCATATGTGACTTCTCGGAAAAATGATGACCAACCAGTAATGACCTGATGTGATAGCCGCAATTGGGTTTTTATGACCGGGAATGTACAGTTTGACGTCCATAAGTTGACGAAGCCACAAATGTCTAACAGTGATAGATGTGACTTATAAAAAAAAGTCTTGTGTCGGAGTGACAAGCTAAAAAATTAATAATAGTATTTTATAGTTGATTTTTAAGTATTTAATTATTCTTTTTTTATATAATCGATTGTCAATATATGAAACAATTAAAAATTTTGATAAACAAAGATTTTCATCAACAAGCACTCGATTGATCGATTTTAAAAATAGTGAAGAACTGATCAATTAATCTATTAAAACAATCGACTTCCCCGGTTTTTTTTAGTTATTTATTACATTTTAGTAGTACTTACCTATAATTGCAGAGTTTTTTCCCCTTTTTAGAATTAATTTTTTCACGACAAATCCATTTAAACATGTCGAGTGAAGATTGGTCTTTCACCAACTTCATTTGATGTCCACGGATACACTTTTCTTCCGTGGGCAATGCACCTAACAGTTGTAATTTATTAATCAAACCTAAACCGTCGTTTAGGTTTGACATCATAAATAAATCGAATAAATTAATATGATTCTCCATCGTATAGGAAAGTAGTGTCGTAGATGTTTTCGCGTACGCACAGAAAAACACAGTGATTTTTTGTTATAGAAAATGTATAATACGTTAGATATACTTAATCTACAATTTTATGGTGTTTTAATGGAACAATAAACCTAATACAATGAGTTATTTATATCATTATTTAAGTTTTCGGTGCAACAAATATACATTTTAAATTTAACTTAGGTGGATTTGGATAGCAGATCGAGGGATATTTTCGTTTTTAATTACCTGATAAAGTGGATAACCTCGCACCGTAATCTCTATAAAAGCACAAGTTTCAAAAACAAAAACATCAATCTTCATGATAGGCACAGTGAACTTAAAATAGCCAACTTCATTCGCCGATATCTTCGAAACTAAGTCCGAGCCCCAAATTCTGATTACACCATTAATTTTTTTCGTCAAAAATATGACAAAGTTCCCCAAAAAAAATCGCAAAAAAAAGGGTGTCCGGTAAAGTAGAAAAGTTCCTTAACAACATTTTATTTTTAGTATGCAATTTTTATTGATTTCAAAGAATAATACAAATTGTATTCTGTGGTATTTATAATAGGATGTCAAATATGCAACAACATCCACATTGGTGGATGTAAATACATCCTTCCAGTACCACAAAAAGTAATTATTGAATGTAAATTACAGTATACATAATAATACTATAATTTATATGGTCTCGATTAATTACCGCCGTTACTATTTAAAATTAATACATATCATTCGTACTCAACTTCATTCATGATTTCAATAAATTAAAGAAATTACATGATTAGCCAGTTCAAATATGCTACTTAGTTCATTATTACAAATATATTAACCAAGCCAAATCCTAGACAGTACTCTAAAACCTAACCTAACATTATTTATGTATGGTTCTTATTTAACCCTTTCGCTCCCATTGTCCTAGTAAAAGGACATATTATTCTAAGTGTTGTTGATAATCATATTTACGTTTATTTGTATCACTTGCAATTTATATATGATAATATACATGTGTGAATAACGAAAAAAATAACATAACATGATAATAAGTAGTATTCAATACCTTAAACGTATTTGGTTGGAACAAGTTGTCATGAAGAAAAAAGTCTCTTATGTAATCTTATATTTTATAATACAAAATGTAGTAATACGGCCGGGAAAATTCTGATAATTTTTTTCCTCCATGATATAGTATATAAACATGTGTTCAAAGAATCAAAATATTAGTAACTGTTATCAAACACCCGTAAAACGCGCGGGAACTTATGTCCTTCTTGGATGACATGGGGAATGAGCGGTATCATTAGTCATTGCATCATTACAATGTAACGCTGACAACGTAAACATACACTGTTCATTATTTTTATTTTATTTTACAAATTTGGTACATAGTAGTTACCTATTACAGAATATTGACAGTTTTGCGTTTTGCAAGTGTATCAATTCGCACAAAGTAAGTATACATTACCAATTTAAAATTGTTTTTTCAACATAAATATCTAGGTACCTATGTACTTATTATTTCTTATTTCATTGTATATTTTTATTTATTTAGAATATGTCCCGCCGTGTGTTGTCCAACGATAAAATAATAGAATTACTCGGAAACGGAGAAAACTCTGATTTATCTGATTTCTCTGATGGTTCAGATAATAATGAAGAAGATGAATTGGATAATCTGCTAGCTATGAATGAAGTATATGAAAATTTTGATTTTCAAAATATAGAGGATGATATAGATTGGAATATTGATAATATTGATGATGATATTATGGTTGAAACAGAAAATGTAAGTACAATTTTTATTGCAAAAAAAGATCTTGAAATTAAATTTACTATTCTCATAGGTTGATAGAGTGCTAGAAAATCCAACTACATCGTATAAATATCATAGTGTGAGAAAAGAAAACATAAAATGGGAAGCAAAGCCACTTACTACAAGAGAAATTGTTTTTACAGCAGTACCAGAAAAAGATTTTCCAAGTGCCCCATTACCACCTATAGAATATTTTCTAAAATACTTTTCAACTATATCATTTGACGACATGGCACATTTTACCAATTTATTTGCTCAACAAAATAATACTAAAAACTGGACAGATACTAATGCATCAGAAATGAAGGTATTTATTGGAATACATTTGTATATTGGTATTATTGGGTTCCCTCGAGTCATTATGTACTGGCAGCCAGATTATCGAATAAATATAATAGCAGATAATATGACAAAAAATAGATTTTTTGAACTAAGAACTAACTTTCATGTACAAGATAATTTATTAAATCCTACAGACAACACTGATAAATTTTTTAAAGTAAGACCTTTGTACAACTCAATAAAAAAAAGATGCAATGAACTACATACTGAAAAAAACCTATGCATTGACGAACAAATGGTACCATTCAAAGGACGCCTTGGTCTCAAACAATATATGCGTGGTAAGCCCAGTCCGTGGGGTATAAAACTATATTTATTATGTGGGGCTGGAGGCATGGTTTATGACCTATTACTATATCAAGGCTCAAACACCGAATTAGATCAAGAAACTAAGGCACACTTTGGATTAGGTGGATCAGTTGTTCTGAAATTGTGTGAACAGCTAAAAAAAAATAGGCACATATTATATTTTGACAATTTCTTTACATCTTATAACTTATTAAATGCTCTTCAAGATCAAAAAATATATGCAGCAGGTACAGCTAGAGTTAATAGATTTGCGAATCCACCTCTTATAACAGATAAACATTTACGAAAATTGGGTAGAGGAGCATCTTTTGAAGTAACTGGATCTAATGAATATGAAGGAAGAACAAATCAAATAGGAATAATAAAGTGGTTTGATAATAAAGGTGTTGTACTAGCTTCTAACTTTTTGACATCAGGTAAAACTGATGAAGTTAACAGATGGGACAAAAAAGAAAAAAAATATATTACACTAGAAAGACCAGAAATAGTAAAGTTGTACAACAAAAGTATGGGTGGAGTCGATTTACATGACCAATTGATCAGTTATTTTCGAATATTTATTAGATCACGTAAATGGACTCTTCGTATGGTAACACATTCTTTTGACATGGCTTTGACAAATAGTTGGATGGAGTATCGAAATGATGCAACACATTGTAATATTCCAAAAAAAATGGACTTGCTTCTTTTCAAACAACGTGTAGCAAAAACCCTTATTTCTCTTGGTAGAAGTCAAATGTATACTCCTGAGCGCAAAAAAAAAAGTAGGAAGGCCTAGTTCTTCACCTTCACCACCATTAATTCCAATAAAATCAAGAAAACCAAGAAATATTGATGATCCAACTCCATATGATGAAATTCGTTATGATTGCAATAACCATTTTGCTATATTCGATGACAGACCACATACTACTAGATGTAAGTATGAAAAATGTACTCTAAAAACATCAATAAAATGTACAAAATGTAATGTACATTTATGTATGACTAAACAGCATAATTGTTTTTATAAATTTCATCATAATGAGTAAATTGGCTTTATAAATGTGATACAATGTCTATAACTATAAAAAGTATGGTTTCATAAATAAATACCTAATTGATAAGTTACTAAGTTGCAATCAAAGTCTGACATTTATATTGTTTTTATTATGTTTTGTTTTAATTTTTTATATTGTTAGTATAAGTCTACTGATGTTGTATAATATATAGTACCAAAAGTATGGTTTCATAAATAAATAACTAATAAGTTACTATGTTGCAATCAAAGTTTGACATGCATATTGTTTTTATTATAATTTATACCAGTTTTATTATTTTTTGTTTTAATTTTTTATATTGTGAGTATAAGTCTACTGATGTTATATAATAATATATAGTACCAAAAGTATGGTTTCATAAATAAATAACTAATAAGTTACTATGTTGCAATCAAAGTCTGACATTTGTATTGTTTTTATTATTATTTATACCTGTTTTATTATTTTTTGTTTTAATTTTTTATATTGTGAGTATAAGTCTACTGATGTTATATAATAATATATAGTACCAAAAGTATGGTTTCATAAATAAATAACTAATAAGTTACTAAGTTGCAATCAAAGTCTGACATTTGTATTGTTTTTATTATTATTTATACCTGTTTTATTATTTTTTGTTTTAATTTTTTATATTGTTAGTATAAGTCTACTGATGTTTTTCAAATTGTGAAAATTATAAAAATAAATGAAAGTAACATTTAAAATTCAAACTGTGTTCAATTATTTGTTGTATAGCATTACTAATAGTGTATATTACTGTTGGTGTAATAATATAACTATATAATATATAAAATAAATAATATGTTACTCTTTTAAAAAAGTAATTCTATAATAATTACAATAAAATATAAATTATAACCAATAACAAAATGGCAAATTATTTAATTATGAAAAAGAAGTTATTGAAATGTTGACTTTGTTTACTCCTGCTGTACTTGTGGAAGGACATATGAAAATTCTAGGTAAAAAAAAATTATAAAATTTTTAAATTAAATTATATGTATTACTTAAACGATTCTAAATAATATTCAAACAAAAAAAAATTTTTTTGAAAAAAAAAATTAATTCTGGGAGTGAAAGGGTTAATATTACAAGTATTAAGCATAAAAACTTTTAAATTTTAGAAACTTGTCCAATCCCGTAGAATGGGAGATCTACGGGACAAAATAGATGAAATAAGAGAGAAAGTAAGTCTTTAGTACCTACTTCAATATATTTATAATATGTGCTATTTAAAAAACAATTGCATACTTACAACAACAAAAAGTAGTATTGCAATGTATAGTACCATTCGTGATACATACATGGTAATGTTATTTCTATAGCATAAATAATTAAAACTTTAATATTTTAGAAACTAGTAAAATCCCGTAAGGAAGATCTACGGGAGAAATTGACTAAAAAAGCAGAGGAAGTAAGTTTTTAGTATTTCAATTCATGATACATAGTACATGGTAATGTTATTTCTGTAGTATAAGTAATTAAAACTTTTAAATTTTAGAAACTGATCAAAGCACCTGTAGAGATGGTGCAGACGGAAAAAACAGAGGAAGTAAGTTTTTAGTACCTACTTCAATATTTTGTCTATACGTATTATTTGAATAACAATTTCACACACCTAGGGTAAAATAAAAAATTGGTTGCAACAAGTTCTGATAATACTTGACCCCTCCTTAATGTTAAATTACCATTATTTTAGGCATACCAATTTTAAAATTAATTTATGTGGTCATTTATCACGAATAAAGTAAATATGGTATTAATAATATTTTTAATTTTAACAGGTGAAGGTAGAACCTAGTTAATGTTGACACTTGTAATCAATTTTAATAAATTATTTTTATTGGGGAATAAATCAATGATTATTAATATAATTATTTGTTTGAAGTGTGTTAACACTATAATTCTATCATCATCATATTAACTATAGTGCGTTTCACAACTGCGACTCGACGCTAGCGCGACTCGTGGCGGTTTTATCTCAAACCAGGGGTTCTCAATCTAGGATAGGTAATAAATAGCGTGCGTTTTTTCGAAACAAATGGTAAGAGCAGCGGGGTTATGGGTATGTTTATTTTATGTACCGCTATTGTGTATGAGTAGGTTTGATACTCCCTACCGACCCCATGCGTAGGAATGTAGTCAAACAACAACCCATGTTGCAGCTACAGTTATTGTGCCATCCAGACTCCAGTGTGTAGTGCGTACTGTTGTACTGTTGTTCGTTGTTGACTATTCCTTACGCATTACTTACGTATTACGTCTGTGCGATTTATATATATTTTTAAATATAGTTAATTATTTATTTAAAAATGTCTTACCATTCAGTAGATATTCACTCTCAAGCTAAAAAAATGGTTTTTAGTGTATATTCGTATTTTAAAAAATTATCTAATGACTCGTCGAATCCTGAAGTAGCAAATTTTTTCTACAAGCGCAACAAAATACTTCTGAAGCATGTGGTATCAGCATCGGCAGTGTTAAAAGAATAACATCGGAAGGCTCTAAAGCCCCTTTAGATCCAGAAACTGAAGGACCGAAATTTACCTCTCCTCGTAAAACATTCAAACGAATTAAATTTGCTACAGATATTGATGACTTTGACCAAGAGGTTGTACGACGGACGGTCCACGAGTATTATGATAAAGGTGAGTTTCCTACATCCATAAAAATTTTATCTAAATTCCAAGAAAAAACTGACTACAAAGGTTCTAAAACGTCGATGTGGAGAATTTTGAAGTCATTAAAATTTAGGTACAAAAAATGCAATGACGGCCGTCGATTTCTGATGGAGAGAAACGATATTGTCGCTATGCGTGTACGGTTTTTGAGACAAATGGTTAACCTCCGTAAAAACAATGATGTTCGACCAGTTGTCTATTTAGACGAGACATGGGTGAACCAAAATCATACAAGGAATTACATTTGGCAAAATTCGGAGGGTAAAGAAGGATTTAAAGTACCGACAGGCAAGGGAGGTCGGATTATTATTTGCCACGCTGGTTCAAGTTCATTTGGGTTTGTGAATAATTCAAAATTAGTATTTCGTTGTAAATCGGGTCCATCTGAAGACTATCACTCCCATATGAACTCTGTTATATTTAAAGACTGGTTCATAGAAATGCTCAACAATTTGGAAGAGCCATGTGTCATAGTTATAGACAATGCATCATACTACTCTAGTCTTGTTGATAATTATCCAAAGAGTAATGAAAAAAAAAATCAATGTCCAAAAATGGCTACAAGAAAAGGGAGTTCAGTTTTCACCCTTGGAAACGTTGCCGGAGTTACGAGAGCGAGTCAAGCAGTTAATACCACAAGAAAAAAATATGAGCTGGATCAGATTGCGTTGTCAATGGGTCATGAGGTTATACGGCTACCTCCGTATCACTGCCAATATAATCCTATAGAGCTAATTTGGGCGCAAGTAAAAGGAAAAATCGCCGAAGAAAATACAAGCTTTAAAATCGCGGACGTCGAAAAATTGGCTCATGATGCATTGGATTCCGTAACAGTTGACGACTGGAAGAGGTGTGTAACACATTGCAATAAACTGCAAGACGATGATTACGTCAAAGAGGGCTTACGTGACGAAATTTTGGAACCAATTATCATGACAATAAATCCAGAAGATAGCAGTGAAAGCGAAGATGATGACTATTAATAAAAATATATATATATATATTTATATACATATTTATATATACAAACCTAACCATATGTAAATATTATGTAATATAGATACATGTAATTTTTTTTACATATTTTTATAGTTTTAAGTTATTTAAAAACAATTAAGTGTAACATAAAATATGATTCGTTGATTATCTTATTTAATAAATGTATAATATGAAAAAGTGTAAAATATTCGACATCAATTTTAAATTTGGCGCGGATTATTACGCGCTAGCCTTAGAAACCCTGATGAAAAAACACCACGAGGCGCGCCAGCGTCGAGTCGCAGTTGTTGTGAAACGCACTATAATTAAATACAATTTATTAAGCCTCTATCATAAATAATCTACCTATACATATAAAACTACTAAATATGTATATATTTATTATTTAATATAACTATTGAATTAATAATATTACATTATGTTATAGGAAAGAACACAACAGACGGAGGTAGTCGATGTTGAAATCCCTAAAATAAGAGTAGGTAAACTAATAGTGTTTTAAGAAAAAAAAAATTAAAAACCTATTTAAATAATAAGAGTTATTCATTTCAGTTTTAATATCCTACAAATTATTTTTTTCAGATACTTTGTTATGTAAAAAAAGTAACATGGTACTGGATTATCATAGATGTTTTTATATTGATAATTTGTGCTTCTATGGTGATGAAAGTAGGTTAGTCAGAAAAAAACTGTAGTTCTTACCTATTATAATATGTAGCTGGTCTTGTGGTACATAGACTTGTTCCTTTTACAGTTACATTGAAGTATCTAGACACAGCAGATTTCCAAGCAACATATGTTTGCATTTTCAATTCACAGGTATCCAAATTTGTTTTGTTCGACGACACGACTACGACCTTAATGTAATTCTTCTTAATCAGAAGTTTCCAATTAACAAAAAAAATAAAAATAAATAAATAAAATATTATGTATTACACAATAGTACATTACATACCTTTAAGAAACGAGAACAATCTCGATTCAATGTTGTTTTTAATGATAGAATGCTGTTGATAAATGAAACAAATCGCTTGGTTATTAGAGCGAACCATTTTAATAAAATAAAATTCAAAACCTGCCACGACGTGTAATTATTGGTTAAAAACAATATATTGCAAAGAATGAAAAAAAAATAGGTAATAACTATAAAATAAATAATAACAAACTATAGGTACTTAATGTTGTAAAACGTTTACGTAACTCGAGTAAACAAACGTATAAAACTATTACAGACGTACGTGATACGAGATACGCGGACTCGTATCCATGTTTTTCAACGAGTCGTACTTCATATCACAGGTAAACCAGAACTCTTTGGCCGGCGCATGTAACGGGGAACTAGTAAAATAACATATTATAAATGATACACAGCGTCCCCGTCACATCTTATCACTTTCAATCGCCAATACGTCATCCTATTGGCATAAATGTTGGCGATAGAGATTTTTTCCTATGCAACAACTCCACCACAAGTAGTTGGTCACTGCCGTATAACCACAAAATAATAACCACTCTTTTCATTTTTCGGACAAAAGCTTATCACTCGAAGACAGAAAGTGATAACACAGAATATTCTGGGGTAATCGTAATATCATAGAACAATAACATTATATAACATTATTCTATTCTGTGACAATTGGGAAAACAAGATAATGATACGCACTCTGGTGGTTAAAGTTATAACTATCCGGAGTAGGATAAATATTATAGTTTATTATTATAATAGTTTCATTATTACACATTACTACATTAGTACATTAATAAACTTAATTAATAATTTTTTTTTTCTTAATAATATATTATATTCTTAATATTAATCATATAGTTAATATATAATATTTTATTAATATTTTTTATATCTTTATTCTACTATAATGTCTGACAAAAATAAAAAAAAGCCATGTGAATTGTTCCGTTTATGGCTGTAATTCTTTATATTATTCCACATCATCAAATATTAGCTTTCATCATTTCCCTAAAGAAAATGAACGTAAAGTTTTATGGACAAATAAATTTGGAAATAATGATCTAGTTGATAGAAGACAAATGCGGGCTATTAAATTACGAATGGGAAAAGAAACTTTGAAAAAAAAGAACCTCAGAGTCTGCTCAAAGCACTTCACCGAAAATGATTTTTTCTCTCAAAGTAAGTGCTTATTTTACTATTCTAATTTTTTTTTTAATAAATACTCTAAATATTTTTGATGGTGCAATGAATAAAAAAAGACGTCTATTAATGAGTGCAATTCCGACCCAAACATTGCCAGTATCAAGTGTTCATAATACATCACCCAAAAAAGACCTAGTCCTAAGAACAGAAAAAAAAGTGACATATATTCAACACAAAAAGCAGAAGTGGTTAATCTATTTGTAATATGTATATATATTTTTCCCTAATCATTTTCTTACTAATTTGTTTTAGTGTCAGGCATTTGCAGATTATGCCAGCCCAGTAATACAGGATCACGAAAAACCAGATTTTGAAAACTGTAATACTGACAATGGTGAAAGTGTTATGAATGTTGTAAATCAGTTATACAAAGAAGTTGATTGTAATAGAGAATTTATGGATTCAGCAACTCAAGTTACTGTTGCAGATATTGAAATTCCATTTATCACGTTAATAAATTCTCCTAAAAAACTAAGTACAATGACCGGAATACCTACATTTCAACTTTTAGAAAAAATTATTGAAATTTATAAAACAGAATCTCCTGATAAAGGAAAGCATAATTTAAACTACAAACAGAGAATAATTATGGTATTTTTAAAGTTAAGGCAGGATTTATCATTTGTAGTTTTATCTATTCTCTTTAAAAATGTCACTGCCGAATCTTGTCGTATGATATATTCATCACTTATTCCATGTTTAGCAAAAATATTAAGTTGTTCCAGTTATTGGCCTTCTAAAGAAGAAATAATTAGTAATATGCCATATTGTTTCAAAAAGTCCCCCAATACTAGAGTAGTATTAGACTGCACTGAAATTCCAATCCAAAAACCTAAGTGTTTATCATGCCGCATCAAACTTTACAGCAATTATAAGTCTACTTTTACTCTCAAATTTTTGATTGGAGTATCACCAGGTGGGCTTATTACTTATATAAGTCAACCATATGATGGTAGAGCATCAGATAGGTAAGTATAAGATAAGTATATTTGAACAAAGTGGGTTAATCCAAAAAATGAATAGTTCTAATGCAATAATGGTAGACAAAGGTTTTTTAATTGATGACCTGTGTATGTCAAAAAATATACAAATAATTCGACCACCATTCCTAAAAAATAAAATTCAATTTTCTAAATCTGAAGCATTACTTAATAAAGACATTGCTAGTGCCCGCGTTCATATTGAAAGGATTAACCAAAGACTTAAAGTATATAAAATACTACAAAATAAATTTATTTGGTCACACAATTACTTAGCTTTTGATATTATTACAATCATAAGTGGAATTTGCAATCTAAGTACCCCAATTTTTGCAAATGATAAATTCCCTGTTTGATTAGTTTAACCTAGGTAGGGATTTTGTTAGCTAACTATTAATTTAACTTACAATTATTATGAATTAGTTTTTTATAAAATATAATTTACTTTTAAACTTAACTGTTGTCTATATCTATTGTACTTATATATTGAATATTGTTATTTACTATTGTTATATATTTATACAACATGTCACAATAAATCAAAACCAGTTTTATAATTTAAATAATTTGAGGAAATAATATTAAAAACATAAAAACTTGGTGAACAATATAAAACAAATTTATTATACAACTATATCCATGTTACAAATTTCATGTATTAACTTTTCAAAATAAATAATTTTTAATGTGCATAACATTTTCTTACAATACTCATAATCAAAATCTGTCTTCAGTATAATATACTTATGTTCTATGCTATTATATATTACAAAATCACAAGTTTCAAGATTTAACATGACAAGTCCCAATTGAACTTGTGCATAATATGCATCCCTTTTGTTTAAAGAAAAAGAACCATCCTGAGTTTTTAATTACATATTTCAAATCATTTATTAACTCAGGTACACTTTTGCTACTTCCTAAGTATGGGCATTTAATTTCTAATAATTTTATTGGAACATTTGAGTCATTCAAAGCTATACCATCCGGTGAATATCCAAGCCAAGGAGTTAGGAGTTAATAAAATTATATAACCATGTAATATACTAATATGAATTACAAATTACAATATTACACATTTACACACATGTATGATATCAATGTTTAGGGCGTTAACACACAACTTGCACACCCAGAGAAAACACCACTGCATCAAATAGATTACTTAAGTACTCTAGTAAAATAAAAACATATTTTAACTATATCAAAATTATACAATTAGATATATTATTTCATTGAGTCATTGAATACATGGGCACACAAAAATTAAATCAATTTTTATAGAATCAATGGAATGTAGTTTGTAGAAGTACTTACCTAACAATGAAAAAAAAAAAAGTACCTTATAGATGTTTTAGATTGCGATAATGTACAATCAATACTATTTCCAACACAACAAAATTTGGAAATGGGAACTGGTTTAAATTGTTCCAGTGATGGTTCTCTTAATTTTGTCCATTGGCATCTAATATCAGTAGAAGAAAGTGTGTCTATTTCATCCAAAGAATTTCTTGAAAAATTACATAACCAAATAATTACAACATGGTAACATGTAAAAATGGTAAAATAATGACTATTATACAACTTAAAAGTGAATAAGTATTAAATACAGAGTTGTATATATTATATTATTATATTAATTCTTATTAAAGCATATAAGTGTATACATCCTAAAAATAAACCATTATTACTATATAAAATAAACCCAACCATTTATGACACCATATACTAAAACGCAAAATCCAAAAAGTGAACAGACACAAATAATAGTAGAATAAATTATTCACATTTTATAATAGAATTATAAAAGAAAATAATGGAATTATAATTATAGAATGAACAATGTTTATCCTACTCCGCCTGGTGGGGTAACCGCCACCCATGACGACAGTAAACGCCCTCGTGTTAATTTGTTTTCCCAATAATATTAAACTATAGATTGTATGGATAGGCCATGTCTTGATTCTTCAGTTTCATATTATATCGACGAATAATATTTTTAAATTACAACAAATAACCAAAATCGTTAACACTGATTTTAATATGTCATTTCGTTCAAATTTGAATTTAAAATGTCTGTAAAAAATAACTGTGCTTATGTATTTTTTAAATTTTTTGGTTACAGTATGAACTATTTATGAGAATCTAAGTTTTAAATTTTAAATTATTAGTTATAAAAACTGGACATTTTATAATTTTTTAATTACAGAGATTGATAATTTTCGAGATTTTGATAAATTTTGTCAAAATTCGATCTTTAAATGCTTATAAAAAAAAATTGTGCCTATGTATTTTTAATATTTTTCAACTGATATTGTAATATATCAGGAGCCTTGTATTAAATTTTTACACTTTTTGGCCAACCGATAAAACTTTATTGATATTTATAGAAAAAAATACTAAAATAATTGAAAACTGAAAATTCCGTAATCAGCTCAAAAAGAGTCAAAATATTTTCAAAATTGTACAGTGTATAAGAAATGCTAATCCGAACATTCAGTGAAATTTTCATATATCTATAGTTATTCGTTTTTGAATTACAACAAAATAAGGAAATCGCCATATGAGAAATCGAGTGAATATACAATGTTGTAAAAATTTGAATTTCAAACGCTCATAAAAATTTAATTTGACTTTCCGGTAGAGATTTTTTTATTGATAAAAGTAGACAATCTTATGAGTAACCTTGTATTAGATTTTCAAATCTTAGATTTAAAAAGAAAAATTTTTACGAATTCTTAACTCAAAATAATTTGTTAATTTTCGTGATATTTCCATATTTTGTCAATTTTTGAACTTTAAATGCTTATAAAAAAAAACTGTGACTAACGATTTTTAATATTTTTCATCTGCCTTTGAAACAATATACTAGGAGCCTTCTATTAAATTTTCAAGTTTTTTTAACCAACAAATAAAATTTTATTGATATTTCTAGACAAAAAAACTAAAAAAAAATGAAAAATGAAAATGTCCCTAAACAGTTCAAAATAAATCAAAATATTTTGAAAATGTTATCGTGTATAGAAAATGCAAATATAAAGAACCAGTAAAAATTGCACTTATCTACGGTCATTTGTTTTAAAGTTACACCAAAAACCAAAATCGATTTTCTCGAAAACAGATTTTGCGTAAAAATTCCCGTTTTTCCTTAATTTTTCTTTTGTTTTTCTGAAAACTACTGGGAAATTTTCACTTTTGACCCCCCAAAGTACCAACTAGATTCACTTTCCTATCAGAAAAGCTACTGTTGAAGAAAATCCAAGCACTTTTACTGTCCTAAAACGTGATGACACACAAAAAAAATTACAAAAACACACATCATTGTAAAATCAATACATTCATCATTTCACTCAGAATCTAAAATTAAAAAAATGTAACATTTGAAGATCAAACACAAAACTAAAATAATTAAGTCACAATAAAAATCTATTTGTAAAATGTAGGTAGTACAAATCTGTTCCAGTTGAAAAATGAAAGGGTATTTTCATTTAGCCGGTTCATTCCTGGTCCTACTAGAAGAAATTTATCTGATCACAATTTAGAAAAGTTAGTTTTTCTTAAAGGAAATCAATCATTCATTCTAGTAGAAAATAACTAATACATTATCTTAATTCAATTTTATGTTTTTAAATTGTATTAGCATAATATATAAATACTATTGAATTAGTTCATAATTGAATTAGTAATTACTATCTAAAATTTTGCATGTAGGTACCTATTTTATAAAACTGACTACTGATTTTATAACTGTTACATTAGAGTATATTAGACAATTGATAAATGTTTTAAATACTGTTATTTAACCATGTTTATCTATTCTGTTTTTATTGTAATTTATTATACAAGTATAACGTACATTAAATTATTTTATTATAAATGTAATTTGTATGTAAAGAATAATTTACACAAGTTAATATTAACTATTACAGTATTGTTCTAAAAACTCTTAAAATGTGTTAATTATATTAAATGAATAAATTCAAACATATTTTATTTATCAATATAACTCTTAACTTTAAATGTAACTTAGTAACATAACTGTATCTTGTATCCAGTTATACAACATCAAAGTATCTGGTATCTTGTAACCAGTTACCTACAATAAATTTAGTAACTTGCCCCACCCTGCTTACAAGTGTATAATGTATTTACATTATGTAAGTTTAATGTTTATTAAGCTATTACTGCAATCTTTAAAAATAAAATGGTGTCTATAGAAAATTATCATGCATGACCTCGGTGCATAGTTCGTTTCGTCCTTAGGTTAACAACAAACAAGAAACTACCAATAATATAAATTAAATAACTAATTTGGATTTTATTTTTATGACTTAGAAGAGGGAAATAACCATCTGCTTGCAAATAATAGATAACAATTTTTAGATATAAAAGTATTATTAATATCATTATTCACATATTAATTATCATAGTCATAGCAGTTTTTGAGATTTTTTGTAATTAAATAGCATTTGTCTACACAGTAGGTACTCTACAGTATACATTAGTGTATATTGCTGTTTTTACACCTTTCTCTACACAAAAATGGATGCACCGATGATCAATGGTAACATCACTCAACATACAATTAAAAAATAGTATAATTAATTTTTAGCACTTGTTTGCTTAGGTATTGTTGAACATGATCATGACTACAATGTTGAACATCAAGAACATAGTATGTACTAAGTAGTATTGGATAAATGTCTGTATATATATTTGTATTGTATGTATGTATGTATATTGTATTGTATGACGGGTAGTTATTACTAGTTAAGGGGGCTGGACGCGCTCTGTTTCTAAGGACTAAGGAGTAAACGATAGGCAATTAGTTTATCAGTGAAGTCTCGTAGTGCAGCTGTTGTGTTAGTACTTAGTAGTATATTATAAACATTTGTGTGAGTGTCCACCGCGCCACCACTACTACCCGCATAATCAACAACGCTGGGATATTCATTATAATTTCAGGGAAACAACTTGCGGTTCGCTAGCAATTCGTTGATAATGGTATAAAAATATAATATTATGACAACGATTGATTTTCCTCGTAGACCGTACAACTATATAGCTTGGTGGGACAGCGCGCTCGGATCAACACAATGATATCGAATATCGATAACAACACGAAATCAAGATTTCTATTTTTAGAAAAATATTATTATTGAAATAGTCAACACTTCCACATCGACATTCGATTATTCGACAGACGGCATCTGCACTCTACAATTTAGCACTACGGCCTACGATTCTAACCTGCGCGTCCGTTCCTGTGTTATATCTTTTTGAGTTTTTGACTTGTAAAGTTCTTTTGATATATTTGATATATAAAATAATATATTATAATATTTTTTATTATTTAAATATTTTATAATAATATTACAATTTATACATTTACAAGTTTATTTTAATAGCTTAAACACAATTGTTAAATCAGTTTTATAAATTTACGAACGGTAGGTAAACATTATATTATTTATACAGTTATTGAGTTATACAAAATTACATGAATAACCAAAAATGTAATAAAATAGTAATTAAATTCATAAATTAAAAACTTTTATTGATCAATTAGCTTGATTCCGATTCCCGAGCATGACAGGTTGCGAAATTTGTGGGCGACAAAAAGGTGACATGAATGCAACAAATTGGACCAGACATGTCAATAGTTGCAAGTCTAAAATTCCAACATCAAAAAGGAATTTATCAAATATTTCAATTAAACATTTTTTCTTAAAGAAGCAAAAAGTAGAAAATATTGGTAAGTCTATGTTTTATTTGATTATAGGTAGTTTAGTAATTTAGTTGTTATATATAATAATATTATGATATTATTGATACCTATTGATAGTTGATATTATATAGAATTAATACAGTCGAGTCGCGATAACTCGAAGTTGAAGCCTGGAGGGGATAAAAGTTTACTTTGCGATATGAATTATTTAAGTTACCTAGGTAACTCTTTTTAACGGAATAAAAAAAAATTGAATTCTCAAGTTTTTCGAGTTATGGCATCTCGACTGTATAAATTAATACTATTTGATGGTCTAAGCGTAAATGTACCTAAGATTTATTAAGTTACATTGTACAATTTTCTGGAATCGTTGAGACGTTAACTGGACTATACTTTATGTGAATATATTATGATGTTCGACTGTTTGAGAGTTATAAATTAGGTAACAAAAACATTGTTTTCAAATTTCAATTAGGTACTGATAATCATACAACAACTGAACAACAACTAAATATTGTAACTAATAAGCCCACTAAATGCCCTGCAGCTTATATTTCTGTTCCTGAAGTAAATTGTGATTCCGCTAAGTAGTAAATATTTGTATGTTCACAGCCAGCTTTTCCAGGGAAAAAAAAAAGTTCAAGGGGGGAATGTCCCCTTGGAGCACTCAGATTTACCGTGTAACACAATTTCACACTGATTGACTACCAAATTTCGTCTCACACAAAAAATATTTAACATTTATCAATTTTTAAAACTAAAATAATTATTTCAAGAATTAACACAAATTATTAAATCATAGTTTTTTTATTGTTACAAATAAATTCTTAATAATATTTACACAAGTTTTCTTACTTCTCTAGTAAAAGGTACATAGTCTACAATACGATCATGAATTAAGAAACAGTAAGCAGTCACACCTGTGAGCGATTCTGAAGCTTCAATTTCCAATTGAACATCCACTGCTGAGGCTGTGGCTGAATCGTTCTGTTTCGAAGTATCGATAACTATAATTGGAGCGTTTGTCAGAAAAGTAGAAGGACTCAATATCGGGTTACGAATAATTTTTTCATAGTACGATTCTTGAAACGATGTATACATATTATATAATAAGGTGAAATTATTTTTAGTAAAATCTAAATTCAAATTATCGTATGGATAAGCTATAGAGTTCAGAAATACTTTAACGTTTGTTAAATTACAATGATCAAATATACTACAATCTTTTGTTAGCAAATTTTTGCGTCCTTTTTGTAATCCAATTATGATAAATCGTGGTTTTTCTAATTTTGAAGCAGTTTTCAAATTCCATACAACTTTTTTAGTGGTTCTGAGTTCAGGATATTCAAAAGTTTCAAAAGATCTAAAAGGAATAAACAAACTCTTTTCTTTTTCTATAAGTTTCAATAATTTTAACCTTTCTTCATCGTCGACCGTTATATGTGGGACCTTCCAGACTATTTTATTTAAGGTGATTTTACCTTCAGTAGCAGTTGCACCACTTTTAACTTGTAAAGCATTTAAATCACTATGACTTCGGGTTTATATTAATTCCAATCTAGAATTCACTAATATTCTTTTATAGTCTTCAAACATTCCTAACCAATATTTCAATGGTATGCAAGCACTAAATTCACCTTTTTCATTTTCCGATTGCATTGCGTTTTTAAAATTCCAGCCAGCATTTTCATAACAATTGTAGTTATCTGGCGTGCCGGATAAGTAACCTTTCAACGAGCTAGTGATTCCAAGAACACGTGTGCTATCTACTTCTATCCCATTGATTTCCAATCGTATTTGTTCGAAGAGGTAAGAGTAACCGTTATTAGATAGTTTCACTTTGGTAGCATCAGTAATTGTTCCTTCCAAAAAAATAAAGCTTTCGTGTAGATATGGGTAGACATCCGTTTGCTGGATTGATATACGTATTTCATCATTATTATTAAATGATGCAGTATACGGTGTGTATGAATGATATTCAATTTTCGTAATTTTAGAATCCGTTTCGTACTGTGAAGTTATATCTAAAATATCACTCTCAGGCATTCTGCTTTAATTGATAACCCAGAGCTTGTAAAATTTTTTTATTTTTTCCTGTTAATTTTTTTATCTTATTTGATGTTACTGCTAGCACTTTAGTCTTATGACTAGTTGTGCTGATCCGAAGTAGCGGGTCTATATTGAATTTCAACCCCATCTCAAGACCCATAACGTTTAATATGTAACACGATTGTCAATGCCTCACCAAAATTATCAATAGGATTATGATCTTGATCAATTAACTGAACGGTTATCGAATCAATATTTGTTTTATTCAATTTGTAATATATTAAATTTGGCGGTGCCTGAATTACTTTCGACCCTGTCTTTCCACTCGGGAAAAACTCATAAATCGAATAACTCTGAAGATGGTTGCTGAATGATCCTTGAGCTATATTACACATTACTTTTATAGAATTAATTGTGTTTAAATTTACAGCTTTTTCCGATCGAAGAATGTTGTATGGATTATATACTCGTTTTTCAAAACCGAATACAGGTGCTATACTATATGGATATTCAAAGTGTAGTATTCCATTACATTTTATATACGATCTGAAATCATCAGGATCAACCGTAATGTCGAATGTTAAATTGGTTATGTTTTTACTATTATAGGCAACTATTTGCTTCTTAACTCGATCCTTAATATCTTCAATTTCATAACAACCCTCTTCCAATGTAATAAAACATATCATAGGATTATTATTGTTTTCATTATCAACTACTTGTATAGAAAATTTATTATTATTTTCATTAATATTTGGGAATGAATTAAATGACTGTAAACATAACAAAGCTATTTCTGAGTCATCGTAAAGGTTTATAGGCGGAAAATAATTTACAGATATTACAGTTGAATTTCCAGTCAAACTTAATGTAATAGATTCATGCATTGTAAAAATTTAAGACATAAATGACCACAGTTAAATGTATTGAAGTCTTGATAGTTGGAATAGTTATATACTATTTTGAACTGTCTGAAATAATGTTGTAATTCAATTGGCGGGGGTAAATCACCAAAGCTATCAAAATATACAACTTTGTCCTTATTTTTATAAAACTCTACCCAATGACTTCCGTCGCCTGAAGATATTTCCAAGTTTAATATACCACATTCAATAGCGTGCGGTTATTTAGGTAAGTTATCACGTGAAAAGACTCCACGAAAATGATTGATTTTCAACTTTCCAGTATATTTTATAATATCTTGAGACGAAAGCGGTCTGTCAGGTAGCGTAATCATCAGTTTTTTTTTAATCTATTCTTGTTTGATTTCAAACCGCTACCTTTTTTTCTTTTTGAATTTTGAACCGCATTATACACACTAGCACCTCCAGACATCAAACTACCAAGTGCTGACAATCCTGCAAATATAGGTATTAAGGGAATTACACCTCCTGACTGTCTCGGTGCTAAAATCAGTCTTTTACCACCATTCTTTTTCTTTAAGATTCTTTTTTTCTTCGCTGCTAGTATACCATTTGTTTTTATAGCACTTTTCCGTTTACAACCCATACCTATTTTTCTTTTAGCTTTCATTGCGTTTGTTACTGCGTACGCAACTAATTTCTCTTTTCTAGGAGTATCTTTTGCTTTAAATCTTTCCCAAGCACGATTTTCTAACACTTTATCAGCTTTATGTCTATCGTCTAAATTTTTACTCGCTGCATACACAATATCGTGATCACGACAAGCAGCATCCAATGGGTTTATTCCTTTATCACCACGATCTAGTCTCTTTTTTAATTTCGTGCCAGGACCACAATACTGATATCCTGAAACATGGGCTTCGAACGGGAGACTATTTATAAGGAAGTTTACAAATCCTTTACCAGTCTTGTTTGAATTGTACTTACGAGTTGAACACGCCATCTATAACTGGCTATAAATTTTAAAAAGCTAGAGTATTTATATGGAAATAATATGAATTTGATTGAACAGAAAGATAAATTGGATGTTACAAATGTAGATGTTCAGGTAGTAAAAAAACCATCAAGACACGGCTCGTTATTGCCCGATACTATACGTGCTATACTAGTTGGTCCCAGTGGCTCAGGAAAAACAAATATAATGTATAATCTGATCACACATGCAAACGGGTTAAGATTTGAAAATTATATAAAAGCGTTTAGTATATCCATATAATTATTAAATTGCATGTGATTTTTAATTATATATTTCTTTACATCTTTTGCCTTTTTTTTTTTCAGTACCATCTACAGTTTTATAGGCATATAATTTAGGTCTTATTGATACGAATTCTTTAATTATAATTGATTTCATTTCGTCCTTAAAAAACCCTGGCTGATTCTTATGAATTTCACTAAAACAACAATGGTCTTAAGATAATTAGATGTGTCAAAATATGGTAATAAACTATTTTTTAAATCGTCAAAAAAATTTGTTGTTTGGATAGCATATATTAAAGAATCAGTATCCGAATATAAAGAACTAATTTTAGTACCATACCTTTTCTTCATGACATTATAATGGAAGTCATACATAAATGTTTTCGAAACGTCTAAAATTGCAAATCCTACATAAATTGCCTTATCGAATTTAATTGTCTCTTTATGCTGATGAATGGCCATGATATTCTTAGAATATATAGTTCTGTCTTTAAAACTAGTTTTTGCCATTAATTTCCTTGCTTTTTTTTCTGAAGAAACCAGTTTTATAGAAGTTCTTGCTCGAACATTTTCCATACATTTACCAAAAACGCTATTAATTAACAACTTCCAGAAATCCTTCTCAAACTCGTTTTTAGCTAGTACTCTCATAGATGTACATAATTTAATGTATGATGCCATCCATTTACTTTGAGAAAAGCGGATAGCTCTATGAAATTTCGTTACTACAATACCATTCGCGATCGCCTGTTTCAAATTTTTATAATGAACTACATAGTTTTTTTTCGATGATAGTGTAGTGAGTAATTTTTTAACTTTCGAATTTGGTGGACATTCATTAAAAGGTAAAAATGGAAAATCGTTATGATTTTTATGAAGATGTTTAGGATACTCAATATCAACTTCTAATATATATCCAACTTTAGAATCATCAGCAATTTTGGTTACATCTATGTCGAGATCGTCAACCCATTCAAAATCATTAAAAGGTAATTCTGTTAACATAGACTTCCCATACAAATTCACACAGTCGAGATATGTAATCCATGTGATCGGTTCATTCGAATTAAAGTCCAATCCTTCGATATTTGGTATGTTTGCTTTGACATACCTTTTAGTTGATTGGCAAATCCCGCCTCTAATTGACTTTTCGAAGAGGAGCAACATGTCATAATCCATTAGCCTTGATAATTTGACCTTGGTATATCTCAGCATACAGTCAAAAGCAAACCCGGGAGCAGTCATATAATGAGCAGGATCTAGTTCGAGAGTAGATAAACATAAGTCTCTAAAATTTTCGAACACGTCAGCTAGTATGACAACATCAGTTTTTAAATAAAGATCGCTATATTCACCCAAAGTCTTTATATCAAATGTTTGCCATATATTTTCAGCATGTTTATAATCTTCATCACTAATTCCCTCGTCTGTTAAAGAGTTATAAAATTCTAGCTTTGATGGTAAAAAAGTATCATCTAGTTTACTCCAACTATCGACATATTCATAAGGGAAGACTCCTTTTCGTGTAACTAAATCTAGTGCTTTCGTAGAAAATATTTTAAGAGTTTCTCTAAATCTCGACTTATCTTCAGATAAATTTTCTGCAAGTTTACTTAATGACTCACTCATAAAACGGAATGTATCAACAAATTTTATACTAAATTTGTATGCGATTTCCTTGCTAAAAGATATATATTTTTCTGATGAATTAGGAATAACTTGAATATTGTGATCATCGCAACCGAGTTCTCGAATTATGAAATGACTATCATACGATAAATTATGAAAGAAAATTGGAATGAATGACGGATTAGTTATTTGAAAGTTACATTCGAGACAAAGACATTGTCTATATTTACCAGTAAAATGACAGTGATCTCGAACTTTAATTAAATTATTTTTTTTTAAATGTTTTGAACATTTTTCACATCTTTTAATTCTTTGAAAATTTTTTCTTCTTTTTCAGTTAATTTATTCATTGGTGTATTAGTCTCGTAAAGTGTTTTGATATTATTTCCGATATCAATCATATTTTCCATAAATTTTTTAGCTGCATTTTTACCTCTATAAATAATCACCTTTCTAGGAATTTTAAACTGTTTTACTAGCTCTTTTGGTATAATATCATAGTTGACTTTTACATAAAACCCATAGCTCATAATTTCATGCAAATGTGTAACATGTGTTTTTTTTTTCACAACTCTGAATGTATTCATTAGGTTTTTTAGGAGTTAAAATACATTCGAAGTCTGCATAAATAACAATTGGTATCCTTTTAGTATTTTTATAATTTTTAAAATAAATAAATTCATCATCTCCCTCTTCAAACATTATAGGTCTCCCTAATTGGTTCTTTCTACAATTATGCTGATGTTAAATCAATCCTTTCATGCCCCAAAGTTTGCTCTTACATGGATTATTCCCGAAAGTAGTAAAACATCTTTTACAGATAATTAGCTTGGAACAGTTTTTAGTTTTCTGACTTCTAACGAATCTTGAAAAAATTTTTATATAACAGTAATGCGATGTTTCATCATTATTAAACAAAAATAGATCAAAATGTTTTTTTTTTCAATATCACATATATTGATATATACAGAGGAAAAATATGATCTTTATCATTTAAACTATAAAGATTAATTGATACATCGTTTACACGTTCAAATTTTTTCATCTGACTGATGGGTGTTGGAAAATCAATACATTTAAAATCTAAACCACTTTTTTTTTTCTAACATTTTAAAATATTTTTTATTTAAATAAGTTTTATTCGAACGATTATCGAATTTAGATAGTATTGAATATTTAAAACATTTATCATCGTTATTTTTTACATTTATAATTGCTTTTTTATCTTTCATAAATTCAGGTAGATCTATATACGTTCCTCCCCTGAGAGGATTCACTATATTAATTCTCAATTGTAATACATCTATAGTCTTAAGGGACCACCCAGATCCTTTCGCTAAAAACTGGTCTTGCTCGGATAATAATTTATCGAACATCCTATTTAATAATTTATTGAAATCGGATGAATTACATGCAAGTGTATTAGAAGTTTTGAATGCTATGTCCTGAACTTCTTGAGTAATTATTCGTTCGTATATACTATCCACATGTAAATTAAATTTTATAGATGATTGTAAACATGATTGTTTTAACTTTAAAATTAATTTATCTCTAACATAGTTAAAAAAAAGCATATAGTCTATAAAATCTAAAGTATTCTTAATCACAAATGTTTTCGAACATTTTTTAAACCTTTCAATTTCAAATAAACCTTCATCAGAAGATGTCATCCGCTGACGTTTTGTAACCGTTTTTCTTTTCATTGTGAAACTGAAAATAGATTAAATAAAAACATGGGTATAAGCAATAATAATAATATTGTAACAATTTATTATAACATCAACTTCTTTTTAAAAAAAAAAAATCTTATGCAAGCAATTTAGAATATTTTTTTTTTTTTTCATAAATATGATAATAGTATTAATTCTAAATTATTATAAACAATTGATTAATACAATAAGAAATTACTCAGATTCTAATACTCTTAACCGATTGCTTAGTTCTGTTAACCGATACTGAAGATCTGCTTTACATTCACTTGAATAGTTTTGGAATCTATTATGTTCATTTATCAACTCAATTTTTAAATTTAAATGTTTCTTCATACTATTATTAATTTTTACAATTACTTTTCGAAATGCTTTCTGTTTCTCGTTACAATAGCGTCTATTTGCACGCACCTGTTGTTCTACTGCTAGAATTCTGCTTTTAATAATGTTTATTTCTGAGCTCATGATTCTGAAAATTACATAGAATTTCAAAACTAACTATTAATACTGGTACATTGTTTATACGCTCATTATGTTAGAAAATTGATACGTTTTTTTTTAATCTAAATTGTTATTAAATTAATTTTATTTGTACTGTTATAAAACTTGAACAGTATTAAACATTAAAAACATTTATTATCCTTCGTTAGATATTATATACACAAAATGATATAGGTTATAATTTACTACAATATCATTCGATATATAATTATAAGATAAAATAATAAATAATAACAAAAATAATTTATTTATATTGATTTTTATTTTTCGAAAAACAGAATATTATCAGTAAATATATTATTATATACTGTCTAATTGTTTATACAAATCGCTGAGCCCTCTTTGAATACTTTTTTCGCAAAGAAAGTCAATGTATAATGAACTTTTATATTCATTTAATATTTTTTGTTTTTCTTCTATTAATTTATTTTTAGTTGTTTTTAAACTTGCTTTCGCTATTTTCATATTAATATAATTCAGATTTTTCCTAAAATTGAATTTGGCTATTCTCATGCCTTGTTCGTTTTCCTTGCGTTGTCTCAAGATGGCGTTGATTTTTTCAGTTATTAGTGATGACTCCATTTTTTTTTTATTCTAGAAAAATGAATATAATTTGTAAACTAACTACTAGTTATAAAATAATGTATATTAATGTCCAAAATTCATTATTTTATTTTATATTTAACTTTTTATATAAGAAAATATTACATGTTAATCATAATTTATTGATATTTCTTAAGGACTAAAGTTCTCCTTAGAAAAATATTGCTCGGTTAACTCTTTTTTTACAACATATTTCCATGTTATGACCACTCTTTCTGCTAATTTGCCTACGACTCCACCTCTGCTTCTTAATTTGTTGACTACTCGACCAATTTCAGTGGCTGCTAAAAGTTCCATAGTCATCGGAAGTTTCAAAAGTTTGCATAAACATTCATATATTTGTTTGTTGTCGCAGATCTCAACAGCTCTTGTGATTTTTCTGACATAGTGATTAATCACTCTGACTGACCTATATATTTATATATATATATATAAATAAAATAAATATATAAATATAAATGTTTCTTTATTGAGGTTAGTTCATATATAAATGCTTATAATATTTTATGAAACCAAATATAATATAAACATTTATATCAAAATAAAAATTAACTATGATGACAGATCATGTACAAGCTATAGTTTTCAATGATTATATTTAGTTTACAGAAATTAATGAATAATTTAATAATAACGTAAAGAAAACAACAATACTATATTATAAACTATAAAAAAAAACATTGATTACCTGTGTACATAATTATAAACTAATAATATATTTACTAATTATTCATAATAAATTAAAAAAATTTAACCTGTTCGAAACCTTTCACGTTTAGATTTTGCTGTCGTAAGAAAATCTAACTTTCTACCGAAACAAACTTCTCGCCTACGAAAATTCGTGATATATAAATCATTATATTTTCAACATATATCCATTTTATTTTCTCTTAATAAAACCAATTTTGTATTTAACTCTTTTATATAAGACAAATTTGGATTAGAATTTGTTCTACTTAAATAAATTGTGAATTTAAGGTTTTTCTTTTTTTTTAAAGATCTTTATATTCATATCTCTCTTTAGTTTTATTTTCGTCAATCATGTTTGTAAATGTTTTAATCTGTTCTTCATAATATTGATTTGTTCACAGCAATAATCAAATGAATGCCGATAATTCATTATCTATAATTTTTACTTAAGTACATTAGTATAAAATATATAATATAGAAATCAAAATTACTTATTGTATTATTCAATGCTAAATAAAAAAAAATTTTACAAACTAAACAATATAGCATTTATGTCATAGAAACATACTTTTAATTACTAGTGAAGCCCCATTACTAGATGTAAAAGCAGAAAAAATAATTTTTGACAAATATAATCATGGTCATTTAAGTATGATTCAAAAACTTTATTGTTTTCAAATTCATTGTGTTCTGAAGTTAAATCTTATTTTGAAATGCCACAACTGCTATTCATATTAATCACTTTAATAGGGTTTGAACTGGAGTAATGTAATATGTCAATGTGTTTTTTCACAAAACAATTTCCATTATTAAATGTTTCTACGTCATTTACTCGGACTACTAATTTTTTGTAAGCCGATTGAAATTGTCGTGCAGTGGGGTTGTTATTATAACCCCCTTGTGCTCTAACAATTCCGAAAAACAATTCCAAGTGGTCTTGGCTGATTTTATATAACTTAATGTAATCCAACTTATCTGTGGCTATATATTTATGGTATAAATGTATTAAAGAATTTAAACAAACCAATAGTCCAATGAACCCAGTTTTCCTACTCGATTCCAAGACTGGTACAAATTCATTTTTTTCTTTAATTTTTAAATTTTTAATGTATTTTGTAAACATTTCAGTAAAATTAGTTATGAAATTAAAGTTTTCTTTACAAAGTGCCTTTTTTTCATTAATGGCGTTGTAAGACCGTGAATTTAAAATATCAAATATAGAATTAAATATTTCAATAAATTCTACTGTAGCATCTACTTCATCAAATTCTGGGATATTTAAATTGTACTTACAACATTTTAGTGCATCTGCCACAGATTTACTCAACAATTGAGTGGCCAATTTTACTTTCATTTTTTGCTTGAGAAAACAAATGTGCTGTTTTCTCAATTTATTTGCAAGATGGCATCCTTCTTTTTCCTGCAATAAAAATAAACGTTCGACAAAATCAAATTTGATGAATTTATTTTCATGTTGCAATATTTGTTTTTTGCCAAAAGCATTTCTAACAAGCTTGATCATATGTGCAGGATCCATGAAAATAGGTATATCATCCTTTTCTTTATCTGCATATTCTACTGTAAAAGCTGTTTGCAAATTTGAAGCATCAACATTACAACCTAATAGCCGTGCCATGGTAACATTTGTTGAACAACCGTCAAAGGTTAGACTAACTATATGTACACCAGTAGCTTTCAATGCATATAAACCTTGTTTTGTCAGTTCAGCCTTTTGTGTACTATTTAAATTAGAAGCTAAAAAATAACCAATTGGAAGTTTCCACCCTTCATTTATGGAAACAACCATAAAAACCAAGCAATCTTTAGCTAAAACTAAGTTTTCATTATCTAAGCCATTGCCAATATCAACTCGACCATAGTACTTTGAACCACTAAACTCTAGATGTTGTCGTATGGCCATTTCGTCAAGCATGAGACTACAATAAATTGGATGGTTAGAGTTTGTTACTTTTAATGTTAGCGATTTCAATGCTTCATTAGTAAAGCCAGGTTCTGCATCTATGCTTGAATACCACTTTCCTAAAGTACGAGGATGTGATAAAACCGTATTAAACTGATTTCTCACATATTGGTAAGCTTTAGGAGAAAAAAAATGTAAAGATAGTGCAAATTGCCTAATAGATGGACTACATTTTTTTGGCACCTTTTTCCCCAAATTTTTATTTGACCATTTAGTAATTAAATCAGAATGTTTACCGAATGATTCCAAAAGAATATTAGTATCGTCTTCAGTTAAAAGATTGTTATTTTTCAGTTTGCATATAATTTCAGACAGAGAATCAATTTTTTTATTTTTACGCCGGACAATTTGTTGTAAGCCTTTTATTTTCTTGTTTTTTATTCGTATTCTATCTGACAAAATACGAACTCCATGTTTTAGATATGAACGCCTCGGTGTGTCATTAGGAGACGCATAAGTAGCAGTCAAAAAAGAAGATTTTAATTTTTTCTAAAAAAAAAACATAATTGGTGAATTCTACATTACTATACTTAAATCATAGTATAAGTTATTACTTACTGTAGGTGTACACAGACTTAAGGTTTCTGATCCTGATGATGTACTAGCCATAGTTTGATTCAAATTAGCTAATGGAGAAAACCCTTCAGGTAGCTCACAAATATTAGGCATCTAGAAATAAATGCACATACTTACATTAATAATAAATTAAGAGAAATCAAGTTTTATGTTATTACTTACTTTAGCTGTAGGTGTACATAGACTTAAGGTTTCTGATGTACTTGCTGTTAAATCAAGATCAATTGTTGTTGCAACACTTTGAGAAGGATCATAACTATAAGATGCCTAATAAACAATACTTTTATTAGATACCTACCTACATTTTTAACTTGTACATTAAGTTTAATTACTTGAACTAAAATCTTTTCCATATGAAGTTTAGAGGTACTGCTGCTATTACTTACTGTTGGTGTACACAGACTTAAAGTTTCTGATTTTGATGATGTACTAGCCATAATTTGATCCAAATCGGCTAGGGATAGATTTTCTTTTAATTCAGGATACTTAATCTTTGCCTATAATTTCAATCACAGCAAAGATTTCAATACAAGAAACTCATACATCATAATATCTTATAACTATTTTTAATATATTTATAAAATTTATTTAAACTTTGGGTACCCATTTTACTCTTGATATTTTTATTGTTGGTACAGCGAGTTTTTGTAGACGTCTGAAATTATTCTGTACAATAAATGACTCAGGTACAAAATGAAGAGAACAAATAATACTACTCCTATTGATTTTGTCCACTGCTAAATTATGACTAAGGATAAAACCATGCCACTTCTGTAGTATGCATTCTTCAGAAGGAAATCTGGAACATTAAGCTGTGGTATTATAAAATTCTAATATTACTTCATAACACAACTTACCTGTGGAAACTGATGTTTTCAGATTTTGATATCTTATTTTTACTTCTGCCACAAATAAAGCAGCTAGGCATTTTTTTTAATTACTGTAAAACATTAACTTTATGCACAAATTCAAACGCAAAGTTCGACTTCAGTTGAAAAGAAAATTCATGACAAAATAAACATTATTTATACATAAAATAAATGTACGGTACAATATTTTTAGTTGTTCAAAGGGCAACACTGCAAGCTGCGGCTCTTTGCCCGCTTCAACATTATATACCACAGAACGCCGATACGCCGCCTCTATACTACTCTATGACTAGTACACACTAGACGTGAACACTGATACCATAATCAAATAATTGACCACACGATATCGACCAGTGTACACCGAACCGTGTGTAATAGTGCAGTCAGATTTTGAGGTTAAGTTACAATAATTATCAATAATAAGGAGCCCTTGAAACCTCAAACAATTTTAACACTTTATCCATGGTGATTGATAAGCCCGATGTTTTATCTTATCCATATAAATCTATGATACAGCAGTTTTCTATACCGTATTACCGTGGACAGTCGCGTAATTATAACGTATTATTTATTTTATTTAAACATAACTTAACAAAAAAAGAAAACAGCTTATGTGGTAGTAACTAAAAGTGAGAGTTGAGAATCCGTCTTTAAACCACAACTTTTATTCTAATGGTTTTTATTTTATATAATCTAATGAAATATCTTTAAGTAACATGATATAACGTTCATAGTAATATTATAAAGCTATATTATCATTACAACGATACATTGTTATTATTCTATTTTATTTTATTTTTTTTATTTTAAAAAAGAAGTTTAGATGTTAAATTTGATAAATAACAATATAAAAATAGAACTTACATAGCTTGTGGACATTGAAGTATTTTTCTAAGTATGATGGCTTGTTAGAGTTGTTTTGACTGGTTGCTATTTGTTAAAGAAGGCTGTTCTGCTGCTGACTGATCTTGGAACTGCTGTTGCTTGAACTGATAACGATAAACTAAAAAATTCTGTGCTTTATACCCGATAAATGGATTTAAACATTTTAATATATTCCATATTCTGCTTTCATATAATAATGACATTGACATGAATGTAAATTATTTTCAATCCTGTTTGTAATAATTTACATTCATATAGTGTAATATGAAAGCAAGTTATGTTAGCAACAATTTAAATTCATATAATGTAATTTGCTGTTGTACCTCTATGTACATGTTTCGATCGGTTTCTGTAAGGTAAGGCCATTGCTATGGAAATTTGAATATTAAATTATTGAAGTAGTGACAAAATCTGTGTATAAAAGACAGAGGGAATTCACTAATATTCACCAGTCTTCAAGATTTCATCCCAGGACAAGCAGCTCAGTTCAACAGAGATACTACCAAAAAAAGATGTCGTACCGTACAATTGCTTCAACTGATTCAGAGGTTAGTAACTACCTACTTAGTAAAATATCTTATAGCCAAAGCTAATTGGAGGCCAATTGTAACACTACTCAACGCTATGGTTATAATTCTTAAAATAATATTTAACGTCTGATTATAACATTGTTTAAAAAACTATACCTATAGTAACTAAAGCATATTGGAGGTCAGTCGTGACATTACTTAACGCTTTGATTATAATTCTTGGAACATAGAAAATATATACTAAAAAAACAGTAAAAAATAATATACTATGTTTTATGTTTCATAGAATGAACATTTCAACGAATCAATTAATATGAGACCGTCTTTTTCAAAAACAAAACCTGGTCTGAAACGTGCTGCAGAAAAAACAAGTGCGAAAAAATCTATGAAAAAAAGCAGAATAAAATGGTAATATAAATAATATTTTTTATAATGATAGCATATATAATTTAATTTTTTTTTAAAGAATGCATCATACAGAGATAATGTTACCGAACGTTTGAGATCAGATGAATTTGATGTCGAGTTAATTAATTCGCTGACATTTAGACAAGGGGATGGTGTTGTGACAATAAAGACGCCTTTTGAAGAAAAAGGAAAGAAGCCTTGGGTAATTAGCCACTATAAGGTTGCTAACATTGAGAATGTACCAGTAAAAGACAGGTAAATACATGGGTTTACATTTTAAAAAACTTATCAATGAATCTGTTTTTTTTTCATTGATTTTATTTACTTCTTTTTGTTTTTAAAATAAAATAATTTATAGATGGAAGTTCAGTGAAGCTACTGTCAGATTGTATACGAGCGACGAATCAAAAGATCAAACGCTTCATACTGGTCTTAATGAGACAATGCAACCCATATTTGACAAATTACTAACCGATCCGAAGCGTCCGACTATTAAAAGCAAGAAGACCGTTTGATTATTATATGAAAAAATGAGTTTCATTTAATAAACAAGATATTATAATACATGTATGTTTTTATTTATTCAAAACTTAAAGGTCTTGCAAAACATAAACCTATAAACTATGGTTGGTTGGAAAAATTTAAAAATATTAACAAATTAAAACTAAAACTTATTAAAACTATTCTTTATGATTTAAGGTGAGATGTAATTAAAATAAAAAGCAAGTTTATTATTGAAAAAAAAGTTTTATTAAAAAAAAACAATAATTATACATATTTAAATATTTTTTTTATAATATTAGATCTTGCAAAATCATATCAGACAATGTGTTAAAATGGAATTGTAATATTTCATATAAAAATGATGTGTCATCGTTCTGTAGGTGATTATAATAATTAAAATCATAGTTTTGAATATATTGGTTGGTAAATTCGTTCCTCTGACAGGTGGACGGCAGACCACGGACATCATTTTTAATTAGGTCATATGCAGTGTTGAAAGTATTTTGATAATTTGCTAAACGTTTTTGCTTGTCTACCACGTACAAATCTATCAAATTCTGTAATTGACGAAGTCGGTACAAATCTACATGTGACAAGGTAATGTATTCCTCATTTAGATGTAGGGTAATTAAACTCTGTTTAACATTGGTTGAATATGAAAAGGAATCGGTGATTTTTACACGCCTCACCCTAGTATTTAAATTATTAATAATCGAATTGTAATTAGGTTCAGACATCAGTGTAAACCATTCTTCTAAACTTAATGTGATAATTTTCTTTGTAAGTTTACATTCCAATAATAAAATAATTGAAATCTGCTTGTTAATTAGTAATCCAACTGTAATACTTTTCTTGTTAAAAGCCCGGATGTCGAATGTAGACTTACAGACAATTATTGGTGAACTCATGGTGAAGTTATTTTTGACAAATTTAAAAAAAAAATCTTTTATAAATAAGAAGTGTGATATAACTGTTAGGAGTTATACATTGAACTGCTAGTTTGTTCCCTTTGCAGTCATATTATATACTAAAAAACTCTGGAAAAAATGCAAAAAAAATGTGAACATACAGATAGCCAATGAGTGCGTACAAGAGAGGGAATTTACATATACTTGCTAACCTGTTACCTGAAAAACATTTTAAATTATTTTATACGCACTAATTCGCTAGGACTGTATGTCCACGAGATATTAAATCGAATATTAACACATTTAAGATAAAAAATTCAATTTTGTTTTATTTTTTTTTATCCAATACAGCAAATATTATAAGCAGCATAAATATATGTACCTATATATAAACATTTAAAAAAAAAAAAACATGATTTAACAAATGGTGTCGTACGAACCGGTTTCACAATTACAAATAACTTCGGTTTTACAATATTTACTTAAGACTTTTTGAACAAACTGATTTCCTTTCATTAACAATACAAATAAACATCTAGGTGAGAATCGAGTATGTTCTATGAAACAATTATCACCGATTTCAAAACTATGTAGAATTATTCCACACCAATGACATTGAACTGCATCGTCGAGATTGATATAGTAAAATCCACATTCCGAGAGTTTGTACTTATTCTGTCCGGTATTTGAAGGGAAACTTCTAAAAGTTCGTAACCTCGATACAAATGTAGAGAATTCTGGATACGCTGGCGATGAATTGAATCGTATTTGATCGACCAATGACTGGATATCGTTTGTGCATTTTTGAAAATTCATTTTTGAAGAAATTAAATAACTTATTCAATTTAATAAAACTTTGAGAAAATAAAGAAAAATGAGACACAACTTGAGTGAACGATAGTTCATTAGTAACTGAATATAATAAAAAAAAAATAATCAACTTTAAAAATTATTGTAAATTTGTTTATCAAATTTTAGATAAAAAAACAGTGTAACCAACACGAGTAAAAAAGAAAAAAATATTAAATATTTTTTTGCGTGAGACGAAATTTGGTAGTCAATCAGTGTGAAATTGTGTTACACGGTAAATCTGAGTGCTCCAAGGGGACATTCTCCCCTTGAACTTTTTTTTTCCCTGGAAAAGCTGGCTGTGAACATACAAATATATACTACTTATAGGCGTTAGTGAGGGATCACTACAACTGTAATATCAAAATTGTAAACTATTATAACAATTGTAATCAAATGTATGTCAGATTGTAAATCAACTATTGTGATTAATTAACTTTGATTGTTAAAGATTCTTAACCCTTAAAGGTTAACAATCTTTTTTTTGGTGGGGAGGTGTAATGGGATTACGCAATTCATGTACAACGCTCACAATAACAAGTACTACTTATGTAGAAAGCGGCCTCGTCGACCGCACCCAAAAGTGGTCATAGCTAGAATAGACGCTTCGGATCACAACAACTTCCCAAGGGCGCCTACATGCCACGCGCCGCTCAATTCAAAGGGCATCGCCTTCGTATATTCGTATATATAGAGGCTAGGGCCTCAATACAAATTAGATGTACCAGAGCCGCCAAGACCGAGCGAGCCGCTTAGCCACCAGCCATTACACACGACTTACACGGAGATTATCGACTACTACAACGAGTCAACTCACGACGCTGCAATTCACCACGACTATATTAATTATTATTGGTTTTAATAAATTACAATTGATTTATATTTAAAATTGACTACATTTTATTGTAAAAGTGCAACAAGCTTTTGGATCCCTGAAGGGCCGCATGTAACACTACATTGACTGAGCAATTATCAAAACCATAATATGGTTAAGTAAGACTGAAATAAGAATTTGAAGACTGAAAATCATTTGAAATTACCACAAAGGATTAGGTTAAATAGGGTTTTAATTTTATTTGTTATTAATATTTAAGTATTCATTTACCAAAGATTATTATTTTATTTTATTTTATTTGTTATTATTATTTATAATGTATTAATTTACTAAATGTTAAAAACTGAATTTAACTAGTCAGCAGATAATAAACAAGTATCACACAGTTATTTTGAATAAGAAGTATAATATATGTTATTAATAAAATTTATACATGTCTTTGAAATAAGTATGTTACAATTTTTTCCCTATGTTGTCTACCGAGAGCTAAGTCTAAATTACGATTATTGTCCGCTAATATCTCTCGGTTTTCCATCATACCCAAATTATCATACTCTGGAATGTCATGTTCATCCAAAGGAATATTATTAGTAATACACATATTATGTAGAACTATACATGCATTTATTATTGATGATGCTTTTTCTGGTTTATAATGTAAAGTTCTATCTTTTAATAAGCATCTATAAAAAAAAAAATATTTGGTGTTAAAATTGTATATAATATGGACATTAGAAACAGATTTAGGTACCTAAATCGCATTTTCAACACCCCGTTGCAACGTTCAATTAGACTTCTGGTTGACATTTGTTTTTGGTTGTAATATTTTTCAGGGCTTGTTGTAGGATTTGTAATTGGTGTCAATAGCCAAGGACGTAAGGGATATCCAGAATCACCTAATAATATTTTAAAATAAATATATTATTAACTAGAAACAATTTATCATTTATATTTTAAATACAATGTTAAGAGTGTATTTTACCTAATAAATAAAAGTTATGATGATTGCGTCTGTGTAATTCCTGCATTACTGGTAAAACAGAACTATTGTTCCATATAATATGGGTGTCGTGGGTACTGCCAGGAAATAGTGCGTTCACATTTAAAACTCTTAATTTTGAATCACAAATCTAAAGTTGAGTTTAAATATTTATTTATTTAGTTATACAATATGCATACACTTATACTGTAACCTTAAAATATTTAATACATACTAAAAAAAATAATGTTTAAAAGATTACTTACCAATTGGACATTTATGGAATGATATCCCTTACGGTTCACGTAAATGTATTCGGGATTTTCATTTTCATTCAAATTTAAATTATTTGAAGGAGGTACAATCGCTACGTGAGTACAGTCAATACATCCTATTACTCCAGGAAATCCAGTTTCTCTATAAAAACTGTAATAATATTGGACATCCTATTAAATATTTATTAGAAATTTTCGAAAGAAAATTTAAAAGTTACCCATTACGGATTTCAGTCAGCTCATTCAGGTTACTAGGAAACTTAACCCATTTGTCAAATATTTCTGGCCGGTTTAGTGCCTCTACAACTTCACTTATACACCGAGATACAGACGGTTGTGATAAGACTATAAACTTACTATTACCAGTTGGAGACTGGTATGATCCAGTAGCCAAAAAATTCAACGTTACTAGAATCTAATATATTTACACAATAATATAATGCAAAAACAATGAAAAATAACTAGTGTCGGTCTGGCTAATGAATGGGCCCCTTTACAAAAAATTGATTATTAATTATTTCAAAAGAATTATTTTTTGGAAAAAATTAATTTAACTTACTGTTTTACTACCTAATGTCTAATAGTAAAATAAATTACTTTAATCACAATAGCATCAAAAATACTTATTAACATTATAGGCTGACTTAAAAAATGAGGAAGAATCGCAAGTAAAATAACATTTTTTTTTTTATTTCTTTTCCATTTAATTAAGGCCCCAGTAAATAAAATTACATAAGGGCCCCCGGACGATCACTGAAAGAAACATCAAATAGAGTATAATTTACTTACTAACTTTTGTATTTAAATCGACAGCAGACAGGCGGCTTTTTTAAACTATATATGGTCGTAAAAGTTCAATTAAATACTTTACAAGGTCTTTTGTAAGTCTAAAATTTTTTATGAACAGTCTATCTGATGTATCAAATGGATCCGAAATTATCTCTTTCCTTCGTGTTTGTCGTACATTCATTGCGCGTTCATGCTCTTCAATATTTCCAATTGCAAATAACATTGCCATTTCATCAAAATTTGCCATTATTATAGGAAAAAGGAAATTAATAACGGATTAATACAAAGTAATTTACAAAACACAAATTGATGATCGATGAGAATCGGTAATAATATTTCTGTATTCTGTTGTAATAGTTGTATAATCAATAATATAATCAATAATGTGAAAATTGTTATCACATTTCATACATTATCATGCGACTAAAGTTTGTCACTGACTTATACCCAGTAGACAAACAGTCGAATGTTTTTCGTTCGACTAAAGTCGTATATCTTTTCAAGAATACCAAATATTTATTTTCATGCGAGAAAATTTTTCTCACATGCGACAAAGTTTGTCACGATTTCAAGAATTGGTCCCCTGTTCAGATAAAGTAATGTTGACACAATATGTTTGCACTTTTGACTATTTCCGGCTTTGCATGTACATAATATTTTTGTTACTTTTAAACCATTTTCATTTAATTGTAAGCTTCCAGTTATATTATGTGGTTTATCCCTTATTGCTGAAGTTTGTAAACACATACCTAATGTATTAATTTCCTTTAAATCTTTACTAATATATCCACAATTTATTATATGTCCACTATTTAAGATATTTTCTCCTTCAACCATATTTCGTGTGTTCGGAGTAGCACTACAAAATGTATAAATATCCGCCAAAGAAATTCTGTCCATTTGTAATGAATGTCTAAATATTAATTATAAGAAAATTGACCAAATTGTAGTTGTTAATAAAAAGATAACCATAAAATATTAAACATTAAATAATCTATTATCTTTCATAAAAATCTTATTACATAAAATAATAATAAAAAATTAATTTAATCAATGTTCTCTATGGATTATAATAGTAATCTGTTAACTATTCACTACGTATAATAATATTGTTTATCAGTTTCTTTTGAAAAAAATTATTTTCAGTTTCTAAAACCCACGATAATATTTAAAGTGTATATTTATACTATTGAATATATACAAATTGTGGTCTTTACTCTTTACCCTAGTTATAAGGTACTATTTTGTACATTATAATGAAATGCCAAATATTAATTAATAATTGAGATTGTTAGTAAGTATTATACCTTGATATATTTACTTTATATTTTAAGTTGAAAAATATAATATTATATATAGGTATATATATATATATGAGTATACAGCATATATAATACATACTATTATTACAACTTTTTAATTATAAAAGTAGTATAGATTTGTATGTTCACAGTCTTTTTTTTGTGTCACCACGGTAATTTCACAACGTTCAAGGTAGGATGTCCCCCTTGGACACAATAATTTTACCGTGTAAAAATTATGAAGAGTTTGCACACTCAAAGTCAGTTTTGTCCAAATATTTACCGTGTACACACTAAATGTTTTTTTTCTCAACAAACCTTATTACTAAAATGAAATAATTATTTAAAATACAGAACACAAGTTATGTAATAATAGATTTTTTATTATTGTAAATTAATTCTAAAATATATTTACACAAGTTTTCTTACTTCTCTAGTAAAAGGTACATATTCTACAATACGATCATGAATTAATAAACAATAAGCAGTTACACCTGTAAGCGAATCTGAAGCTTCGATTTCCAATTGAACATCCACTGCTGAGGCTGTGGCTGAATCGTTCTGTTTTGAAGTGTAGATAACTATAATTGGTGCGTTTGCTAAAAAAGTAGAAGAACTCAATATCGGGTTACGAATACTTTTTTCATAGTACGATTCTTGAAACAATGTATACATATTATACAATAAGGTGAAATTATTTTTCGAAAAATCTAAATTCAAATTATCGTATGGATAAGCTATCGAGTTCAGAAATACTTTAACGTTTGTTAGATTACAACGATCGAATATACTACAATCTTTTGATAACACATTTTTGCGTCCTTTCTGTAATCCAATTATGACGAATCGTGGTTTTTCTAATTTTGAAGCAGTTTTCAAATTCCACACAACTTTTTTTAGTGGTTCCGAGTTCAGGATATTCAAAAGTTTCAAAAGATCTAAAAGGAATTAACAAACTTTTTTCTTTTTCTATAAGTTTCAATAATTTCAACCTTTCTTCATCGTCAACCGTTATATGTGGAACCTTCCAGACTATTTTATTTAAGGTGACTTTACCTACAGTAGCAGTTGCACTACTTTTAACTTGTAAAGCATTTAAATCACTATGACTTCGGGTTAATATTAATTCCAATCTAGAATTCACTAATATTCTTTTATAGTCTTCAAACAATCCTAACCAATATTTCAATGGAATGCAAGCACTAAATTCACCTTTCTCATTTTCCGATTGCGTTGCGTTTTTAAAATTCCAACCAGCATTTTTATAACAATTGTAGTTATCTGGCGTACCGGATAAGTAACCTTTCAACGAGCTAGTGATTCCAAGAACACGTGTGCTATCTACTTCTATCCCATTGATTTCCAATCGTATTTGTTCGAAGAGGTAAGAGTAACCGTTATTAGATAGTTTCACTTTGGTAGCATCAGTAATTGTTCCTCCTAAAAAAATAAAGCTTTCGTGTAGATATGGATAAACATCCGTTTGCTGGATTGATATACGTATTTCATCATTATTATTAAATGATGTTGTATACGGCGCGTATGAATGATATTCAATTTTCGTAATTTTAGAATCCGTCTCGTACTGCGAAGTTATATCCAAAATATCACTTTCAGGCATTCTACTTTAATTGATAACCCAGAGCTTGTAAAATTTTTTTATTCTTCACCGTCAATTTTTTTATTTTATTTGATGTTACTGCTAGCACTTTAGTCTTCAACTATTTGCTTCTTAACTCGATCCTTAATGTCTTCAATTTCATAACAACCCTTTTCCAATGTAATAAAACATATCATAGGATCATTATTGTTTTCATTATCAACTACTTGTATAGAAAATTTATTATTATTTTTATTAATATTTGGGAATGAATTAAATGACTGTAAACATAACAAAGCTATTTCTGAGTCATCGTAAAGGTTTATAGGCGGAAAATAATTTACAGATAATACAGTTGAATTTCCAGTCAAACTTAATGTAATAGATTCATGCATTGTAACAATTCAAGACATAAATGACCACAGTTAAATGTATTGAAGTCTTGATAGTTGGAATAGTTATATACTATTTTGAACTGCCTGAAATAATGTTGTAATTCAATTGGTGGGGGTAAATCACCAAAGCTATCAAAATATACAACTTTGTCCTTATTTTTATAAAACGCTACCCAATGACTTCCGTCGCCTGAAGATATATCCAAGTTTAATATACCACATTCAACCGTATGTGGTTTTTTAGGTAAGTTATCACGTGAAAAGATTCCACGGAAATGATTGATTTTCAACTTTTCAACATATTTTATAATATCTTGAGACGAAAGCGGTCTGTCAGGTAGCGTAATCATCAGTTTTTTTTATCCTATTCTTGTTTGAATTCAAACCACTACCTTTTTTTCTTTTTGAATTTTGAACCGCATTATACACACTAGCACCTCCAGACATCAAACTACCAAGTGCTGACAATCCCGCAAATATAGGTATTAAGGGAATTACACCTCCTGACTGTCTCGGCGCTAAAATCAATCTTTTACCACCATTCTTTTTCTTTGAGATTCTTTTTTTCTTCGCTGCTAGTATACCATTTGTTTTTATAGCACGTTTCCGTTTACAACCCATACCTATTTTTCTTTTAGCTTTCATTGCGTTTGTTACTGCGTACGCAACTAGTTTCTCTTTTCTAGGAGTATCTTTTGCTTTAAATCTTTCCCAAGCACGATTTTCTAACACTTTATCAGCTCTATGTCTATCGTCTAAATTTTTGCTCGTTGCATACACAATATCGTGATCACAACAAGCAGCATCCAATGGGTTTATTCCTTTATCGCCACGATCTAGCCTCTTTTTTAATTTCGTGCCAGGACCACAATACTGATATCTTGAAACATGGGCTTCGAACGGGAGACTATTTATAAGGGAGTTTACAAATCCTTTACCAATCTTGACTGACTTACACTTGCGAGTTGAACGCGTCATCGATAACTGATTATAAATTAGAGAATTCTAGAGTATTAATAAGAAAATAATATGGATTTGATAGAACAGAAAGATAAATTGGATGTTATTAATGAAGATGTTCAGGTAGTAAGAAAACCATCAAGACACGGTTCGTTATTACCCGATACTATACGTGCTATATTAGTTGGTCCCAGCGGTTCAGGAAAAACAAATATAATGTTTAATCTGATCACACATGTAAACGGGTTAAGATTTGAAAATATTTATTTATACTCGAAAACCTCTAATCAGGAAAAATATGTTTTATTAAAAAAAATAATAGATGGTATACAAGGTGCTAATTTTTTCCTATTTACAAGCGCTGATAAGGTTATAAAACCAAACTTAACGAAGAAAAATTCTATTATAATTTTTGATGATGTGATATGCGGCCCACAATCTGTAATCAGAGAATACTTTAGCATTGGTAGACATTCAGGTGCCAGCTCCGTATTTTATTTAGCACAGACATATTCTAAAATATCAAAACAGCTTGTAAGAGATAACGCAAACTTTTTAATAATACTGAAACAAGATGATACAAATTTACGACATATATTCAACGATCATTCGTCTACAGATATGGATTTCTCAGAATTTCGGAAAATTTCTCATTTATGTTGGAATCATAGCTATTATGGGTTTATGGTTATCGATAAAACTCGAGAAATGAATGAAGGAAGGTATAGATGCGGTTTTCATACATTCATTAAAATAAAATAATTTTATTAGTTTATATAAATATACTGTCACACAGTTATTATCTGCATAGTGTCATCAGTAGTCATACGATACAGGTATTTTACATTTATTAATAACAATGAACAAAGAAAAAGTCTTGTTGGAAAATTTAATAACATCAAAAAAAAATATACAACGAAAAATAATGGAAATGAAACGTGGTGTTATAGATTCTGAAAACTATTTCCGTGAGGCATTTAAGCCGATAATTGAACCATTGAGTACACATGTGAAACAAAATGTAATATGTAACACACGGTCAACTGAACTAGAAAATAAATCAGAAATCCCGTGCATTAGTGAAGAAGATAATGATGATGAATTAAATTCATCATATGAAATTTTTTTAAATAACCGTCCTAAATCAACACGTTATGATAAATCTTATGGTATGTATTATGATAAAGATAGTGATTCATATAAAATAGGAAAACATTCTGTTACTTTTAGTCACGGCAAATTACTGTTGCTTAATAAATACTACCAATTTACACCAGGACTATGGTCTTTATTATGTGAGAAGGAACCAAAAAATACAACTATATCAGATATAGAATCTTATTACAATATTTTGAAAACTAGTGGAGTCCATTTAAAAGCAGATGGAAAACTTAGAACCTCGAGGTACCATAAATGGGTGACTGTTGTAAAACCACTGTATGATCGAATGAAAATGGAGGAAAAAAAGTTTAACGAAGAAATAAGTAAAATTAATGAGAATACAACTCCTCGAATTAATTTAAAATCATTTAACAATCATTTATCTAGTTCAAGCGCTGAACGAAGAAAAATAACACAAGAATTTGAACCATTTGATTTTAATCCAGAAGCAAACAGTTCCATGTCTACAAATCCCGTAGTTGAAAAGATGTTTAATTTTACTTCATCACCAAAGACTATGAAAGGTTCTGGTTTATATAAAGATGTCTTACCTCAAACCCAATTAGTTTATTATGACGATCCGAATGAGCTAGTAACTAGATTAAATCTTTTGACATCATCACAAAGTGTTGGTAATACTGGTGTGAATAATGAAATAATATCTATTTTAGAAGAACTACGTGAGAGAAATATTATAGTATAATTACTACCTTAGAGAGTATAGCTAATGAGTTACATCGGAAAAATATTTCCTAGACGTAGTGTAGTAACGCGGTTTATTGATGACCTCTGGCAAGCTGATTTAATGGACATGCAATCTCATTCTAGACAAAATTATGGTTTCAAGTTTATTTTAGTTTTTATAGATACATATAGTAAGTACATATGGCTTGAGGCGTTGAAAAATTATACATCGAAAGAATGTACAAAAGGTATATTTAATATATTGAAAAAAGCTCATCCAAAATTATTACAGACAGATAATGGTACAGAATTTTACAATGCTCAATTTCAAGATTTAATGAATAAATATAAAATTAAACATTACAGTTCATACAGTGTTATTAAATGCTCAATCGCGGAACTCAATCAGATCTATTAAGAATAATATATATATAGACATTTTACTGCTACTGGTACATGGAATTGGTATAATACACTACCAAAAATTACACAAAATTATAATAATACAAAACATAGAACAATCAAATGTACACCGAATGAAGCTCGAATGGATACAAACAATAATAAATTTAATACACAAATAAATGATACATTATATAATCCAAAATTTAAAGTTAATGACAAAGTAAGAATATCTAAGTATAAACATATATTTAGTAAAGGATATACACCAAATTGGACAACGGAAATATTTACAGTTTCAAAAGTTTTACAGACAAATCCAGTAACTTATCAACTAAAGGATGAATCAGACAATATAATCTTAGGTGGTTTTTATGAACAGGAAATTAAATTAACTGATTTTCCAAACACCTTTCTCATTGAACGTATTGTAAAAAAAGTTGGGAATAAAATGCTTGTTAAATGGTTAGGTTTTGATTCAAGTCAAAATTCATGGATAACATCATCAGATATTTTAAAATAAAGATTTTTTATGCATAATATGTAATACTTTAATTATAAAAGTTAGAAAAAAAAAGTTGAATTAATTATTTGTTTTTTAGCTTGTAATTTCTTTATCCCAAAAGCTATTTTTTTTTTTTTAATTTATTTTTTTTAAAAAAATAAATTTTATTACACTACCGTTAGATAACGCTTTTGTTTATATCAATTGCGGATTTATCAATTCTTTTTTCCTTCATTACATAATTTATCCAGTTTATAGTGACCATAAGCTAAAGTATTTATCCCGTCATCATTTATATGACGTTTATCGTCATTAGCGCTTAAAACAAGTTTGTTCATTGTTTTCGATTGAACAACATGTTTGTTTGATTGGATAAAATTCATGGTTCTATGAGTTAATTTATCCTTAACAGATAAATGGTTTATAAAAGCGTTTAGTATATACTTATAATTATCGAATTGCATATGTTTTTTAATAATACATTTCTTTACATCTTTTGCTTTTATTTCCTCAGTACCGTCTACAGTTTTGTATGCATATAATTTTGGTCTTAATGATACGAATTATTTAAGTATTACTCCCTTCAATTCATCCTTGAAAAAGCCTGGTTGACTTTTATGTAATTCGCTATAACAATAATGGTCTTTAGGGTAATTAGATGTATCAAAATATGGTAATAAATCATTTTTTAAATCATTGAAAAAATTGATAGTTTGAATAGTGTATATCAAGGAATCAGTATCCGAATATAAAGAACTAATTTTAGTACCATACTTTTTCTTCATGACATTATAATGAAAATCGTACATAAATGTTTTCGAAACGTCTAAAATTGCAAATCCTACATAAATTGCCTTATCGAATTTAATAGTTTCCTTATGTTGATGAATAGCCATGAGATTTTTAGAGTATATAGTTCTGTCTTTAAAACTAGTTTTAGCCATTAGTTTATTCGCTTTTTTTTCTGATGAAACCAGTTTTATAGAAGTTCTTGCTCGGACATTTTCCATACATTTACCAAAAACACTATTAATTAACAACTTCCAGAAATTTTTTTCAAACTCGTTTTTTGCTCGTTTTTTGCTCTCATTTTTGTACAGAATTCAATGTACGACGCCATCCATTTTTTTTGTGAAAAGCGGATAGCTCGATGAATTTTACTACTTTAAGACCGTGAGAAATTGCTTGTTTCAAATTTTTTTAATGTACAATATATTTTTTCTTCGGTGATAGAGTAGTTAACAATTTCTCAACTTTTGAATTTGGTGGACATTCGTTAAACGGTAAAAACGGGAAATCATTATGGTTTCTATGCAAATGCTTAGGGTACTCGATATCAACTTCTAATATATATCCTACTTCAGAATCATCGGAAATTTTAGTTACATCTATGTCGAGATCATCAACCCATTCAAAATCTTTGAAAGGTAATTCTGTCAACATGGACTTCCCATACAAATTTACACAGTCGAGATATGTGATCCAAGTAATCGGTTCATTTGAATCATACTCCAATCCTTCAATATTTGGGATGATGGCTTTAGCATATCTTTTAGTTGCTTGACAAATTCCCCCTCTAATTGATTCCTCAAAGAAAAGTAACATATTATAATCCTTTAACCTCTCTAATTTAACCTTTGTACACTTAAGCATGCAATCAAAAGCAAATCCAGGCGCAGTCATATAATGAGCAGGATCTAGTCTAAGAGTAGATAAACATATGTCTCTAAAATTTTCGAAAACGTCAGCTAGTATAGTAACATCAGTTTTTAAATAAAGGTCGCTATATTCCCCTAAAGTCTTTATTTCAAATGTATTCCATATATGTTTTGCATGTTTATAATCTTCATCACTAATTTCCTCATCTGTTAATGAGTTATGGAATTCAAGCTTTGATGGTAAAAAATCATTATCTAATTTACTCCAACTATCAACATATTCATAAGGGAAGACTCCTTTCCATGTAACTAGATCTAATGATTTCATGGAAAATATTTTAAGAGTTTCTCTAAACCTTAACTTATCTTCAGATAAATTGCCTGCAAGTTTACTTAACGACTCGCTCATAAATCGGAATGTGTCAACAAATTTTAAACTAAATCTATGTGCGATTTATTTGCTAAAGGATATATATTTTTCTGACGAATTAGGAATAACGTGAATATCTTTATCTTTACAACCGAGTTCTCGAATTATAAATTGGCTATCATACGATAAATTATGAAAGAAAATTGGAACGAATGATGGACTTGTTATTTCAAAATTACATTGAAGACAGAGACATTGCCTTTATTTTCCAGTTAAATGACAGTGATCTCGAACTTTAATTAAATTATTGTTTTTAAAATTTTTTGAACATTTTTCACAAAACTTGGTTCTTTGAAAATGTTTTTCTTCTCTTTCAGTTAATTTATCCATCGGTGTATTAATTTGATAAATTTTATTGATATTATTCCCGATATCAATCATATTTTTCATAAACTTTTTTGCAGCCTTCTCACCTCTATAAATCACTACCTTTGTCGGAATTTGAAACTGTTTTACCAGCTCTTTTGATATGATACTATAGTCAACTTTAACATAAAACCCGTAACTCATTATTTCATGTAAATGTGTAACATGAGTTTTCTTTTTTTGCTGGTTTTTATGTCTTTTAATGAATTTATAAGATTGTTTAGGTGTTAAAATGCATTCGAAATCTGCATAAATGACAAATGGAATCCTATGGGTTTTTTTATAACCTTTGAAATAGATGAAATCGTCATCCCCCTCATCAAACATTATAGGCCTCCCCAATGGATTCTTTCCGCAATTACGTTGATGTTCATTTAATCCTTTAACACCCCAAAGCTTACTTTCACACGGTTGAGTACCAAAAGTTGTGAAACATCTCTTACAAATAATTAACTTTGAACAATTTTTCGTTTTCTGACTTCTGATTAATCTTGAAAAATGTTTAATATAACAATAATGTGATGTTTCATCATTATTAAACAAAAATAGGTCAAAATGATTATTTCTTTCAGTATTACATACATACAAGGGAAAAAATGTTTCTTTATAATCCAAACTATAAATGTTTATTGAAATATTGTTTATACGTTCAAATTTGGGTATCTTACTGATCGGTGTTGGAAAATGAACACATTTAAAATTTAAACCACTTTTTAACTCTAACATCTTAAAATATTTTTCATTAAAATTAGTTTTATTTGAGCGATTATCAAACTTTGATAATAATGCATATTTAAAACATTTATTATCACTATTTTTCACATTGATAATCACTTTTTTTATCTTTAACATACTTAGGTAAATCAATATATGTTCCCTCTTTCAGAGGATACTATATTGATTCTCAGCTGCAATGTTTCTATCACCTTGAGCGACCATCCAGAAAATTTCTGTTTAAAATCTGCCTCTTCTCGTAACAATTTATTGAACATGTTGTTTAGTAATTTTTTGAAATTTGATGAATTACACGCAAAAACATTAGAAGTTTTGAATGCAATATCCTGTACTTCTTGCATTAAAATTCTTTCGTAAACACTATCTACAACTAAATTAAATTTTATAGATGTATTTTCTCACGATTATTTTAACTTCAAAATTAATTTCTCTGAAATATGGTTAAAAAAAAGCGTGTAATCTATAAAATCCAATGTATTCCTGATGATAAAAGTTTTCGAACATTTTTTAAATCGTTCAATTTCGAATAGCTCTTTATCAGTAGAAATTGTGCGCTGACATTTTCTCACCGTTCGTCTTTTCTTGATGAAACTTTGAATAGAATAAATAAAAAAATATATATAAAATAATAATGTAGGTAGATCATTTTATTTCAAATATCATTCAAATAAATTAATACATTTAGAACATATTTACAAGACTTTAAAAATAAAAAAGCAGTTTTGAGTCAAAAATTAATGATTAATAAACAAATTATTGATAAACTATTAACCACTGTTCATATAATTGTATTGAGCATATAATTTAGATAATCCTTTTTGAATATTTTTTTCATTTTTCTTAGCAATATATAACGAATGTAAATAGTCCTTTATAATCTTCTTTTTTTCATTCATTAATTTTTTTGGTTTTAAAACAGCTTTTTTTATTTTTATATCAATATTTTTATTTTTTTTTTTTAAATTCTACTGCTTTTTCATCCATTGCTCGGTCATTATTCTCGGCCTCTCGAATAACATCGTTAATTTTATCCATAATAAATGATTTTGATTCCATTTTTTTAATAAAAAAATAAAATAGCAAATATTGACAGTAGTAAATAATACTAATAATAATAATAGACTAATTTATGTATTGGAATATAAGCATAAATACTATCAACAAATTAAAATAAATTATGGTTATACATCATATATAAATATTAGCTTATGATTATTATGCTAAGTTTACAAAATTAATAAATAAAACATTTTTTAGAATGGTTGGTATATTAATTATAAATAGTACAATTAAAAAAAAAATTGAAAAATAATGTGAACAAAAAAAACTTTTAGTTTAGAATGTTTATTTATTTACATGTGACTATCATCTAACTATTTTTTAAACATAAACATAATAATATATACAATACTACATATAATATAGGTAATCTAATTTTGATTTCAACAGATTGTACTCAACTGTTGTAGCTGATCATTAAGATTTTCTAACTGCATTAAATAATTAAAAAACCTCTCAAACTATAAACGTAATTATTTTTTTAAAATTGATATAAAGTTTTTTTTTAAAATATTAAAAAAATCTTTCAAACTATTAACGTAATTATTTTTTTAAATTTGATATAATATAACCGATGGGAGATATCCTTTGAACTGAAAGCATTTTTACTTTGTGAGCGTTTTATATACTAAACCTGATAGATAAAAAAAAAAAAATGCAAAAAATGTGAGCGTACAGTATAGTCGACTACTGCATGCAGTGGAGGGGAGAATTACATATTATACTTACCTGATACCTGAAAACATTTAAATTAACACTACACGCAGTAATCCACTAGACCACACGCTCACGAGATATTACATCAAATAATAACACATATAAGTTGTTTTAAAAAAAATCAGCATTTATTTTTATTTACTATAACATGATTAGCATACATTTAAATTATTTCTACACACACTAACCTCATTAGTCTATCCGATCGTGAGATATTAAATCAAATATTAACACATATAATTTGTTTTTTTTTTTTAAAAAATCAGCATTTAATTTCATTTAGTGTAACATATAATAAAAACATGATTAGTCAACAGTAAAAAAAATCAACATTTTATTTTTATTTACTATAACATAATATAATAAAAACTTAATTAACAAACAGTATCGTATGATTCAGATTCACAACTGTGAATATGTTCGGTTTTACAGTATTTACTTAATACATTTTGAACATACTGATTACCCTTCATTAATAATACATATAAACATCTTGGACTGAATCTGCAATGTTCAATCCATGGGTCGTCCAGCCTTTCCCAGTTATGAAGAATAAGACCACAACAAATTAAGCATTCCACGACATCATCCACTCCTGAATATTTTAAGCCACATTCGGACAATGTATATTTATTTTGAGAAGTATTTAACGGGAATAATTTTAATGTTTTAAATCTTGATGCAAACGATGAAAATTTTGGATGAACCATGGTCGGATTATTTCGTATACGATAAACTAATGATTCAAAATCATTCGGACATTTGTGAAAATTCCTTTTTGAAGAAATTAAATAACTTATACAATGTAATAAAACTTCAAGAAAATAAAAAAAAAATGAGACACGACTTAAGTGAACGGCGGATCATTAGTAACTGAATATGAGAAAATGATCAGGTTATAACTAAAAATTGTATACATTTTTTTAGAAAAATACCGACATTCATTAATTAGATCAATTGCAGTGCAACCAACATAAATGTAAATGCGAATATAGTAATTATTATTTCATTTTAGTAATAAGGTTTGTTGAGAAAAAAAACATTTAGTGTGTACACGGTAAATATTTGGACAAAACTGACTTTGAGTGTGCAAACTCTTCATAATTTTTACACGGTAAAATTATTGTGTCCAAGCGGAACATCTTCCCTTGAACGATGTGAAATTACCGTGTAAAAAGTGTGTAAATTCTTCATAATTTTTACACGGTAAAATTATTGTGTCCAAGCGGGACATCCTCCCTTGAACGTTGTGAAATTACCGTGGTGACACAAAAAAAAGACTGTGAACATACAAATCTATACTACTTATAAAAATATATTAAAAACAATTTATATGAACTTTTTTCTTTTTTATGTAAATTAATCGATATACGTAAATACATAATATATAGGTAGTTAATTTTTGACTGCCCAGTTGCCCGCGCCATTTTGAATGCGCCGCCCGGAACTCTAATTCCCAATAGTAGAAACTCAGTTAGGAGATAGCGCAAGTAAAAACCCGAGTCCAGGAGTAATCACTAATCACACGTAGCCAAGTTACAGATAGTTTTGAACATCAGTCATTAAAATTTTTACCTAAAACACGCACTAAAAAAATTGGTAGTCATAAAATTAAAAGACGCTTTTAAATTTATTCCACTATGCACAGGAATAGACGATATCTATCAATTCATAAATGCATGCGATATGACAGTAAGTTTAGTCGACACAGAAAGTTCACCAACATTAGTAAAATATATTACCACACGTTTAACGGGTAGAGCATAAAAATAATTAAATACAAAAATGTAACGGAATGGCAGTTTATAAACATTTATTTAACAGATGCATTTGAGGTAACAACCACGGCATCATCTTTACAGATTCAATTAAATTCCATTAGAATGTATCACAATGAGGATGTAAATGATTATTGTCATAGAGTAGAGAAACTGTATTATCAGTTATGTACTGTAAGTACATTAGGCAAAGAACCTGCAGAAGCAAAGGTTATACGTGAAACATTAAGAGAAAAAACTCTAGCGATATTTATTTAAGGATTAGTAGAACCGATTAGGACAATAATAAAATCTGGTAATCCCAAGACTTTAGAGATCGCGAAACAACTATCAAAGTCAGAACAGGCAGAACTAGATTTGGAAAGGGAAAGTCATATGCATAGGAACAGTTATTCGAATAACTATTCACAGAATTATAACCAGCGCAGACCGAATTACGAAACTAGAAACAACGAAAACATTAGACCAAATAACCCTGTAAGGACAAATAATTATCCGCGAGCAAACAATTTTGTCTCAACCAATCAATAGGTCAGCAATAAAGTGCTATAATTGTAATCAGTGGCGTATCCAGAATTTTTTTTTTTGGGGGGGGGGGGGGGGTAATAAAAGTGTAACATATAAAATTATATTGAATTGTGTGTTTTTATTATAATAAATTATCATACATTAAATATTTTATAAGTGTATAACTATTTTACAACGCTGATTATAAAAAGTTGAAATATGTAAATATTTTTTTTTTTTTAAACTAAATTTATATTCAATTTTCGTATCGATTTTTTAGCAAGTTCATCTAAAACATCATTAATATCCACGTTAATATCACGATGAATATTAAGTAAGGCTAAACCATTTAAACGTATTTGTCCAGAAGAATTTCTCAAATAAGTTTTCAAACGACGGAGTGTTGAAAACGATCGTTCTCCCGTGGCAGTAGATACTGGAAGTGTAATAAATATTTGAAGAAGCTTAGATATCATTGGATAATCATTTGCATCCTCATTGTGATACATTCTAATCGAATTGAATTGAAGTTGTAACGACGATAAATTGGTTGTCACTTCGAATGCATCTGTTAAATATGCTTTTATAAATTGCCATTTTGTTACGTTTTTATATTTAATCATTTCTAATGCTCTACCCGTTAATCGTGTAGTAATATATTTTACTAATATTGGTGCGCTAATTGTGTCGACTAAACCTACTGCCATATCACATGCATTTATGAATTGGTAGATATCGTCTATCCCTGTGCATATTGGAATTAATTTGAAAGCGACTTCTAATTTTATGGTTACTGCCATTTTTTTAATGCGTGGTTTAGATATAGAATTTAACGACTGATGTTCAAAACCTTCTGTGACTTTGCTACGTGTGACTACTCCTAATTGTGGACTTGGGTTTTACTTGTGCTACCTACTAACTGGGTATCTACTATAGTATTTAATTGGGCTTTCTGTTGGGCTTCAAACTGGGCTTGGGCTTCTCTCTGGGCTAATAACTGGGCTTCTTCTAATACACTAGTGTCATACAATGAATTAGCTACGTTCGAGGGAGATGTATCTTCTTTGTCCATAAATTAACTTAACCACCTATTTAATACGTTAATAATCATAATAATACTCAATAAAATTCAATAATGCCCTATAAATACAATAATAACTTCAATAATATGCCCTCTAATAAATTCAATAAACTTCAATAATACTTCAATAATAAAAATGCCCTCAATAAATAATAATCAATAATAACTTCAATAAAAATATGCCCTCAATAATAAAACTTCAAATAATCAATATGCCCTCAATAAATTCAACAAAACTTCAATAATAATCAATAAAATATGCCCTCAATAAAATTTAAAACGGTTTACACCATTACACTTATAATCAATTACCTAGATTTATCTTAATATGTCTTAATTATGTTGCATACGTCTATGTAACAAATTTAAATAACTATTCACTCACAATAATGCTGTGTTCATGGCTGACGATGACATGTTGCCGTTGATGATGCTGCTGATGGATTTGTTGGTACTGCGATGTGACTTATTTGTTTTTGTTGGTTCCTCCTGGAGTTGTCTTCGCTGAAGAGTGATCAATTCCTCGTTGTTGACAGTAGCCTTTGACGGTTGCCTCCTTTGTGGGATCCTACCGACTGCGCCAGTGTTACATCCGGCCCTTCAGGGATCCAAAAGCTGGTGTACTTTGATAAATAATAATAGACAATTAGTATGGTAATCAAATGTATTATATTAAATCAGACAAAATAAGCAGAATAATAGTGTTGATTGTAGCGAATTGTAGCTCGTTCCGAAATTGATAATCTCCGTGTAAGTTGTGTGTGATGGCTGGGCGGCTAAGCGAGTCGTGTGGTGTTCTCGTCTCTGGATACATCTACTCAGGCTGTCTCACTGTCCCCTATATATATGGTGGCGGCGTCCTTTGAAGTGAGCGGCGCGTGTACAGTCGTCCTTGATATGGACCTCACGAGTCACGACTATGAAAGTGGTATTCTTAGTCGAAAACACTTTTGGGTGTGGTCGCATTCCTGGTTGTTTTTATGAGCAAATACATGATATTGCGTAATCCCATTACAATACTGACTCTCAAAAAATATTCTGGATTATCTGATTTACATTGACGTGGCAAACTAACAGAAATATCAAATTTTTCATACAATGTTATCACAGATAAAAATAATTGTTGAAACTCTACATCACAATTTTCTCTAATTTCCTGAATAGTATTTTGAACATTAGATGCAGCTTCTAGTGCAGTTTTCAGATCAAGATTTACTGTTTAAAGATATCGGCTGAGAGGAAAACTTATGGAAAGTATTTTCACTAAAATAGCTAAAGCTGTTTGAAATTTTAACTGTCTTATCGCAGTAAGTAGATGACTTACAGAACTAGAAGTGTCAGAATCTGGCCAAAGTGTTATTTTATCTAGTGCATGTAAAATGGCTGGTTGAAGTTCTTCAAATAATATAACTGCATAATGGCGATCGACCCATCGAGTTGCACATAGATTTTTTAGTTTAAAACGATTAGTCTGTGGATCTACTATTGATAATTGCAAAATACTTTGCTTTTTTGGATAACCGAAAAAAGGACTTACACTTTGTATAGTACCCATACAATTTCTTACCTCTGGGACTTTACAGGTAAAAGTTATAGCTAAATTTAAACAATGCGCACTGCAATGTAAATAAAAGGCACTAGGATGTTCATCGCGAATAAATTTCTGTACGCCATTATATCTGCCACTCATTGCTGCAGCTCCGTCGTACCCTTGCCAAGTTAAATATTTAGTATTTAGTCCGAAGTCAGTCATACTTTTCAATATAACATCAGATAATCCTTTTCCTGACATATTTTGAATTTCGATAAATTGTAAGTCACAGTGGCGGTTTTCCCGGGGAGGCAAGGGAGGCAATGCCTCCCTTGAAAATAAGAGAATATACATGGTTAATATTATTTAAATTATAAAATGTTGTGTGTTTATATTTTCAAATATAGACAATATTATAAAAGGGAAATAAATAAAATATATATTTAAATTATTTATCGAAGGAACTATGGAGTGTACCATGCCCGTTCTCGGTCTTTAAACAAGACCTTGATGCTTATAACTTAACTCATAAGTAAGAGACTCTCCAGTGACCAGTTCCCGCGCGCAACTGGCGAATCGCGAATATAATATTAATATTATTATTATACCTACTGATATACTGTATTACTACATGTCTACATAGTACGGCTGCCCCTCCATGCGTCCCGTATAGGCGGCGGCTACCTACTTTCTCAGGAGGCAACTGCCGCCGCCGTTATCGATACGTTACATGTGTACACAAATGTACACACGCAGACGCACATAAAATATGGGAACAGCGCATGCGCGATTCTCTGTGGAGACTGTACATAACCGTAGCCTCCGTCCTCAAACGTCACAGGCAGGGTCTAGCAACTCTATAGCGCATTTATGGGCAGTGTAATTATGACATCAGGCACGCTTAGCGCTTCTGTCGCCAACACAATCCCCTACCCTACTACTATCTGGTGGACAGGTCCTCCACTCGGCGTCTCGGCACCATAGATAAGTAAACTCACTCACCGGTTAACTTATTTATGGTTTTTCACTCGACAATCGTGCATTCACCGTTATTCCGTTAACTTTTTAAGTTTTAACTTTTTGTTTTTGCCGCTGTTTTCTGACCACGGTCCTCGTTTTCAGATCGCAAACTCAAATCGTGCTTCTGACTTGTGTAGTGCTTCAGTTTTTTTTTCTTCTATAATTAATAATTTTCTGATAAATTATGTCCAGGCACGCATACAAATGTTGTATTCCGGAATGCCAATCTAAAGGTTCGTATACATTTTTAATAACTGTTTAAAGGTATATCCTATATTTTATCAGTTATGATAAATTTATAAGCATAAAATATTATTACTATGCTGATATTATGTCGGCCTAAAAACAATTTTAATTCCACGTTTACTTGCTAGTTGCATTCTTACTAATTTTGCTTGAGTTATTTAACTTAACTCTAAGAATATAATTATTGATGGATTTAAAACTGTTTTAACGTCATACTAGAAATGTAGTTAATGTTATAATAGGTATATTTTATTTTTATTATAAGTATAGGTAGTATTAATAAGTTTGAAATTCCGAATTGATTAAATATATTATTAACTGTAAATATTAAACATGGCTTGTGTGTCCCTAATTAAGGGGGGATGAGGGGGATATATCACCCCAGAGCCTATATAATGTATATATTTATATATTAATTTGAAGCTTGTGGAATTATATGTTTTATCGTGCTGACATCACGACGAAATATATTTAATATAATGTGTACATTTGTACACGTACATAGTGCTCGACGGTTTTTAGGTTTTAATAATATAATATAAAATTATTCAACTAAAAATTTCTTTCTATAACAACTGCAAATTCTAACTCGTGTCTCGTAACATTATGGAAAACAGAAGAAAAAATGGCTAAACAGCCAAGAAAATTAATTCTTTTATAAACGTAAAAAATTATTATATTATTATGTACATTATAATTATTAAAAACAAAATAAATTTAATATTTAAAAAATTATTATTTAATTTAAAAGTAAATTTTAATTCTAATATATTCAAAATTTACATTTTGAAGAAATTATTATAATATTGTATAGGTACTAAATTGTGTAGAATTTTAAAGCATATTTATTAATATATTTTGTGTGTAAAAAAATGTTTATCCCCCCTAAGACAAATTCCTAATTACGCCACTGAGTAGGTACATTGTAAAGTATAAAATACACAACCTAAATTTCAGTCAAATAAATTATTTTTATTTATTATATTAAAACTATTTTAGGTGCAGTATCACACCGATTTCCGAACCCCAAGAAAAATCGTGATACTTTTATGAAGTGGGTGGAAGTTATTGATACAAATCTAAAAACTATTGATCCATCAATAGTGTATTATAAAAAGAGAGTATGCTCTCTTCACTTTAATAGTGATGATATTAGCCCAGGAACCGCTAATAAATTAAAGGCAAATGTCTTTCCTACTTTACATATACCTGGTAAATTAATCATTCAGATAAGTAATAAAATAAGTAATTATTCTAATTTCACTTCATCTTTGATTTTCAGTTGTTCCTATTGACGTTGAAGTTAGTGCCTCCTGTAGTAGTGACAAACATGTAAATGTTACACCCACTCACAGTAAAGCACCTAGTATTTTTAACTTAGTCTTCTTTCAATTAACCATTTGCTAATTTAACTTTTGATTTTCAGTTGTTCCTATTGACGTTGAAGTTAGTGCCTCCTGTAGTAGTGACAAACATGATGTATTATGTATCCAAAATGAATCATTTGGTATGTTAATCTGCATTCTATATATATTTTAGTTTAAAATATATACTAGTATAATATGATACTGTAATGTTTATTTAATGTAACTTTTAAAATTTTTTTTTCAGGGGAATTTTGTTTAGATGGAATAGCAGTATTGCCAGAAGAATCCCCTATTCATTGTACGTATTATAATAATTTTGATTAATTTAAGCATGGCTACTATTTTTTCTTTTCTTACCTTTTGTTACATTTTACCACTATTTTTATATAAGAGCTTTTTTAATATAAAATTTAATTAACTAGTGGCTTGGTAAATTTGTTTTTGTTATTTGCTTTATAATTGCATGCATTGTAATATTTAGTGCATGGTAATGATGAACAAGTTGCAAATATCCATAGTAAAAAATCTACAAAAACACTCATATCCAGAACTGGTGAATCTTTTATATTATTCTTATTTATTTTATGAAGACGTGACACCTGCGTGTTGTATATAATTTATACAATGCAATAATATGCAAAGCTGATTTCAGTTTTTACTTCTTATGTTATATGTTTGAAGTTCATAAGATTATGGTAGGTACATTATTTAATTATAAAATATTTGTAGGTATCACGTCAACAGTATTACAGCAAAATTAGTGCTCAATGCTATATACTTTTAACCTTTTAAAAAAAAATTATTGATTTTAAAAATTGTGTTCTTTTAATGTAGGGATATTGGCAAAAATTGGTGTTCATAATAAGAAAAAATTAACCCCGAGGTGTAAATCAATATATGCAGATAGTATTATTTTAAAAAGAAAACTGCAGTATGAGTCTTCAAAATCTAAATCTTTCAAGCAAAGGCTGATAGCTGCTGAAAAACACTCAGATCGTTATATACAGGACAAATTGTCTGAAAAACTCACACCAGCTGCTACATTATTTACAAACTTGCAAATTCGAGAAACAAAAAAACAAAAAAAAGGACGAAGATTCACACTTAATGAAAAAATATTAAGTTTGTCTCTGTATAAAAAGAGCCCTAAATGTTATAATCTTTTATCAACATTGTTCACTTTACCATGTCGTCGGATCATGCTCTCTTATTTATGGTGAAAGGCATCACCAAAAACTACAAACAGCCTATAGCTTATACCTTCATAAAAGGATCTACTAACAAATTTCAATAATGTGCAATGATCAAAAAGATAGTGAATAGCATTCAAGAAACTGGGCTAAAAGTTGTTGCTACTATTTGCGACCAAGGTGCTAACAATGAAGGCGCTATTAAATTGTTACACGAAGACACACGAGCTTACTGTTTAAAAAACAATCAACATTACAATGAAGATTTTTATGAAATTCAATGTAATGATCATGAAAGAGTGAAGATTATACATCTGTACGACCCGCCCGCATCTACTTAAAGGCATTAGAAACAACTTGCTTCAAAAAAATCTAATGTTTATGATGAACGATCAAAGTAAAGAAGCTCAATGGCAACACTTGATAGACCTATACAATTTCGACAGTAACATTGATGAAGTTAAAATGTTACCAAGGCTTACGGACCATCATATAATTCCTGACAGAATCAAAAAAATGAAGGTTAAATGGCAGCTCAGGTCTTCAGCCAACGCGTTGCAGCATTGATGAAATTCTTAGCTGGTAAATGTTAAAATATTGCTCTTTTTATCCATTTTACAAATTTTTTTATGTATTGTTTTAGGCAAGGGAATACTTACTTCTAGTGCTCAAGATACATCTGATGCTTGCCTATTTTTTGACAAGCTCTTTGATTCTGTCAATGGCAATTCTCATAAAATTGTTGACAATTGTTGAAATTCTACAGTCTCTTTTATAATGACCTAGTTTACCACAGTAATAACACTTAATATTACTTTTATTAGTAAATTAATTTTTACCTTTTCCATCCTTGTCCATTACGACAGCCGTTTCTTCCATCAGATCTGTTTTGAAATTTGGCCGGAAATGCACTCGATTTCTCTTGTTCACCAACTTCACCTTTGATCTGGATAACCCGCGATTCTTCAATCAACAATCGACTAGTCAAATTATTTATATTTTTACTTCCCGTTGGGACTGAATCACAAGCACTGTAAAAATGATTATATTCTTTTGGTAATGTCATTAGTATTTTTGTCATAACCATGTTATCCGTAACTGGTTCACCTGCTACTCTCAGTTTCCTTCCTAAATTGACCAATTTAGAAATATGCGTCGACATGTCATCTGTCGACTCCTTTGAATAACTGAAAAATTGTTGTTGAAGCAAATGTAAACTTGCCTCAGACCTCTGCTCGTAAATACTTAGCAGTTTCTCCCACATTTCCAATGCAGTCTCACAGTTAATCAAATATTGTAATGGACCATCGTCCACTGAGGTAACTATTATTTTCTGACATTTACCTCCGCTTTTTGCCAAGCGTTTGTATGCCTTTGCCAACGTTCTTTGGCATCCTCGTCGGTCTCTGCTGCCGACTTTTTTATAGGTAGACTTGGTTTCGTCCATTCACCTGAAACTATCTCACCTACTATTACTATTAAAATAATAATAAATGTCTGATTATAACATAGTTTAAAAAACTATATAGTAACTAAAGCATATTGGAGGTCAGTCGTGACATTACTCAAGTTATAATTCTTGGAACATAGAAAATATATAATGAAAAAACAGTAAAAAATAATATACTATGTTTTATGCTTCATAGAATGAACATTTCAGAGAATCAATTGATATGAGACCGTCTTTTTCAATAACAAAACCGGGTCTAAAACGTGCTGCAGAAAAAAAACAAGTGCGAAAAAACCTATGAAAAAAAGCAGAATAAAATGGTAATATAAATAATATTTATTATAATGATAGCATAAATAATTTACTTTTTTTTTATAGAATGCATCATACAGAGATAATGTTACCGAACGTTTGAGATCAGAAGAATTTGATGTCGAGTTAATTAATTCGCTGACATTTAGACAAGGGGATGGTGTTGTAACAATAAAGACGCTTTGGGTAATTAGCCACTATAAGGTTGCTAACATTGAGAATGTACCATTAAAAGGCAGGTAAATACATTGGTTTAAATTTAAAAACCTATAACCTATTGATGAATCTGTTTTTTTATCACTGATTTTATCTACTTCTTTTGTTTTTAAAATAAAATAATTTGCTGTTATAGATGGAAGTTTAGTGAAGCTACTGTCAGATTGTATACGAGCGACGAATCAAAAGATCAAACGCTTCATACTGGTCTTCATGAGACAATGCAAACCATATTTGACAAATTACTAACCGATCCGAAGCGTTAGACTATTAAAAGCAAGACGACCGTTTGATTATTATATGAAAAAAATGAGTTTCATTTAATAAACAAAATATTATTATACATGCATGTTTTTATTTATTCAAAACTTAAAGGTCTTGGAAAACATAAACCTATTGTTGAAAGTGAAGCTTGACGGACTAATGATGTTAGCATTAATATAATAAGTAATAACACGACAATATGATTATGTATAAGTATAATATATAATAACGTACAACTGGACAATTAAACTGTGACTATACACACACACCGCGTACACTCGGTATGACAGCGTCTGTGCAAGTGAATATTACATACATCAAAGGCCCTATATATATGCACGACCGAGGTCATGTTACATCCGTGAAGAGAGTGAGTCTTAAGGTACGGTTTCCTAGACGCGACCTGTCGCCGCGACATGTCATTAGTAACTGCTTACACGAAAATCATATAGACTGGTTTGCAACGCGCGACAAACCACGACGACCGAACTTTGGGTCGCGGCGACCGACGACACTACTGCTCCGGGAGCAGTACTGCGCGACAAGTCGTCGCGACATTCACAGCGATTGTTGTGAATTTTCAGCAAAACATGGCGTCTACTTTGGTTTTTTCTGCGTCCGAAGACGAAATTCTTATTCAAGAGGTACAAAAAAATTCTGTTCTTTTTAATATTGCAGATAAAAACTATAAAAATATAATATTGAAAGATAATATTTGGAAAGACATATCTTTAAAAAAAACCTTAAAAAAATACCTTAAACCGTCCCGATGCTTAAACATTTCATGTATAGGTTTTCTATTTTTTGGCAATGAAGTAGCACCTATAATTTGGTCTTCTTCTTCTTCTTCTTCTAATAAAAGTGTTAGAAGAATGTTATTATTATTTAAAATATAACTATTCATTGTAAAATTAAATGAAAAAGACGTGCGTACTCGGACAAGTTTGAAAATAAACTAAAAGCGTATGTTAACTACGAACGCTGATTGAAAAGCAGTTCGGCCGCTGCGACTTGTCGCGTCTTGGAAACCACTCTATACAAAATGGGTCGCGGCGACTAGTCGCGGACATCGACAGCGACGACTTGTCGCGGCGACAGGTCGCGTCTAGGAAACCGTACCTTTATGCTCGTACATAACTAGTTACTATATTGTACACACGTGTCAAGGCTGACTACATGTACTACATATTAATTGTATATTTCAACACCCATAAACTATGGTTAGTTGGAAAAAAATTTCTAATTTAACATTGTTATCAACTCTATACCATCAAATTTAATCTACTTTTAAAACATAATATTAAAACTAAAACTTATTAAAACTATTCTTTATGATTTAAGGTGAGATGTAATTAAAATAAAAAGCAAGTTTATGAATAAAAAAGTTTTATTAAAAATAAAACAATAATTATACATGTTTAAATATTTTTATAATATTAGATCTTGTAAAATCATATCGGACAATGTGTTAAAATGGAATTGTAATATTTCATATACAAATGATGTGTCATCGTTCTGTAGGTGATTATAATAATTAAAATCATAGTTTTGAATATATTTTTTGGTAAATTCGTTCCTTTGACAGGTGGACGGCAGACCACGGACATCATTTTTAATCAGGTCATATTATGCAGTGTTGAAAGTATTTTGATAATTTGCTAAACGTTTTTGCTTGTCTACTACGTACAAATCTATCAAATTCTGTAATTGACGAAGCCGGTACAAATCTACATGCGACAAGGTAATGTATTCCTCGTCTAGATGTAGGGTAATTGAACTCTGTTTAACATTGATTGAATATGAAAAGGAATTGGTAATCAGAAATATTTAAACATTAATGTAAAATAAAATCTACAACATGAAGGTTTATGGAATACATCCTGCTAGTCACAATTAATACCTTAGAAATAACTTTTATTTTTTTCAAAAAACTGTAAGTCTCATAGAAATATGTTGTATTTTTATTGATGTATTTTTAAATGGTTTTCTCCAGCATTTGCTATTTGGTACTTTACAAGAATTAAAAACGTAAACAATTTTATCTATAACATTAATTGTACATGTTGACTCTAAGTGTAATTTACCCAATCCTAAGTGAGTGCTCATTAAAGCAGCTTTCACTAAAAATCTATGACTGCAAAATATATTCACATTTTTTCCTTGATTTATGTGTGCATGAGTAAGCTTAGGAACAAATTTTAAATAAAGTTTTCTGTTTGCTCATTGACAAATGCTTTGACGTTTACCGAAATTTTTAATAATTTTTTTATGGCAGATATTATGCCAGCTTCCGGATACAAAAAAGTCATCTTTCAGAAGTGAACAACACAAATGAGTCTTGAATAACATCTCATTAGCACATAAGGTGCAGTCAAGAGCTTCAGTTTGAAAGTTAGACATTTTTAACTTGAAAAGTTAAAATAAAAAATCATTTAATCCAGATGTTATTTCATATTTAAAGCAACTCTTGTTAAAGTTCTTACTTATGGACAAATGAAAGGCAGATTGTTAACGCTAATTGTTTCATATAATTTGTCCATACGGGTTTCTCGTGTTGCATATTGTCTGAGATTGTACTACTGGGTGACAACAAATGTTTTTCACACACCGAGATAAAATTGAGTTTCTTTCTCATTCTGACTTTTTTGCAGACTAGTAAACAGTTTGTACACATTTTAAAATAATTCTAATTATTAGACCATTCTTGTGACAGTTAATTTTGCGCATTCGCTCAATATTTTTTTTTTTAAATGGCACACATATCTTTGACCACAAATTATTTTTCTTTGTATTTTTTAATGAATTTTAGTGGTTGAATTTCTTTTCTAAGGTAAAAAATGCCTGAATTATAGTAATCTGATTTTATGCCATTTACATCCATCTTATTATTACGTATTTATTATTATTGACTTCGTATTTTATAATCTGTTTTACCTTGCCATTTAAAGTAAAAAAAATATTGCGCACATTCGCAAAATTAACTTATATTGTTTTAATGAGAAAAACGTTACAAGACTGTATTGAGCCCCTATTAATCTAACTGGTCCCAAATTCTCATATTGTATTCCCCTGCCACTTCCATAAGGCCTATATGAAAAGTACTCTGATGTATTTATTTCGTCAGATTCGACAGTATTGACTAGATAACACGTCACCATCACCAATCTAAAAGTATAAATTATAATTATATTAAAACTAAACTATTTATATATATTTTTCCTAGAAGCACCTATCATAATCTAATATATGTTATTATTATTTATTATATTTATTTATATTTTTTAATTAAATGATCTCTAGCTATCTTATGCGAAATTTGCATATTTTCTTTTAGATCGAATATATAATCGTCATAATTGTAACGTGGTTCAGGTTCGGCTTTTAATCTAATCGGTACCTCCAACGTACGTCCATAGACTAATGCATATGGTTGAAAATTAGTAGAAGTATGTACCGTTGAATTATATACAAAGAATGCAAAGGGTAGTAAATGATCCCAATTATTTAAATTCTTATCTACATAATGTCGTAAGTACTCGGCTAAGGTCCTATGAGCGCGTTCTACGGGGTTACCCTGCGGTCTGAATGGACTTGTGTTAGCCTTTTCTATCTTCAATATCTTTCAAACATTTGCAAACGTTTTCGAGAGGAAATTAGTTCCTTGATCCGTGAGTATTGTTTCTGGTATACCGTGTACACAAACGAAGTGTGTAACAAAAGCTTCCGCAACAGTATTTGCCTTCTGGTCAGGAAGTGGAATTCCTAAAGTGTAACGCGTCAAATCGTCCTCCATCGTTAAAATGTATACATTATTGGACAGTGTAATCAGCAAGGGCCCTACTATATCCATAAATATTTTTTCGAATGGTTTAGACGAAGTGGATGTTATAGCCATTGGTGGTTTTATGTGCCGATTTGATACCTTATTAACCTGACATGACGCACAATTCCTTATATATTTCTTAACGTTTTTTTTTCATACCCTTCCTTAAGAATTGTTTTTTTTTAATGAGCTTAATGGTTTTATTCACACCTAAATGTTCGCCTAGCACATAGGAGTATTTGTATTATATAACCGATCAAAATTATTTATTGATTTTTTTTTTTTGCAATTTTATCATATATAATATACAATATTTGACCTTAGTTAATTGATTAAACTAAATAATTTTATACATTTGGAAGAAAAAAAAAATAAAGAAAAAAAAACAAGAAAGGACTTTAATTAGAATTATACTGTTTGTCGTCATTTTCTCCATCATCATATTCGTCTTCTTCTTCATCGTCATATTCCTTGTCGTTATCTTCTTCATAATCACCTTCTTCAGTATCTTCCATATTTCTTCCGCTATCACGATCGTCTTCAGTTGGTGGTATTGGTGGTGCGTTTGCGATCATTAGATTGACTGCCTCTTTTGAGAAGGGCTCAGTTTTCTTGTGTTGCCTTTGTCGGCAGTTACTTATATATGGATCTGAACTAAGTAGCAGCATATGCAATATATCTCTGTTGCAATCCACTCGTGAAAATTTTCGAGCGAAATGCAATCTGTATTGCCCATAGTGCTTGTTGCGGGCCTCAGATGCCTCTTCCGATAGCTGGCCAATTGGTAGAATTGCATGAGTTATCAATGCTGCACCATGAACCAAGACTTTGTGTATAGTTGGTGTCATGGGATGCCAACCATACAGATCTATATACATTTTTGCAGTTTCGAGTGCAAATGTATCAAATTTAACAGGATCAATGCAATAGCCACTCGAAATCACTTCAAGTATAATTTTGAATTTAACTATCAAATCTAAATTGATTCCAATTATCCGAGAAGAACATTCCGGGTTGGCAAAAAATCGTCTTGAAGTGTTTCCGTCATTGGTATTCCCAAATCCCGCTTTGGGAATATCTACCAAAAGTCCCATTTCATCTTTGAAGTTTCTTTGTATTTTTTCTTTTGTTTCCTTGACAACTTTTTTGTCTTCGGGAGATCGTGCTTGCCACTTTTTCAGTGGCAATTTATAAGCTACATGAAGAAGCGATTCGAAAAATCGAATTCTAGCATGAAGAATTGATAGTCCAAACTTCAGTGATTCTACATTAATTTCTTTTGGTTGGATTAATTTATTAAAATCTTTCGAAGTTTGTCCACAAATGAAGCATCTCATGGTGGAAGCAGTATCGGTGGCTGCATTGCACACTTTCCCGTCAACCATTGTTAGTATCATTGTATGCTTTATTTTGACTGTTCCATTAGGAGTGGACACCTCTGTTTTTGTTAGGGTCTCGATTTGGTTTTCGATGTATCTTATTTCATCTTTAGTTACTAATTTAGATTCAGCGATGAAACGTATACGTATTGGTCTGCAGAATCTAGTAGAAGAAGTAACTGGGTTCTGCCATATAATTTTGATATCTTCTCCATCAATAATAACAACTTATCTTAAAGGAACAAATGAGGTTTGGAAAATATTTGCGTCACTGTCCTTGCTGTTTTGAAATTTTTGTTTGTACTGGGTCTGTTGCGATCCGTCACAACCCCATTTTGATAATAAAACCATATTTTTCTTTTCTTCTTCTGAACACGTTTTTACCACCTCTTCAACATATTTGTACAAACGCAATGCTGTATGGTCAAGCAGGGCTTGAAGTTGAACTTCGGAACAGGTTTCAGTCACTGTTATCGATTCCTCCATAGGGTAACATTCCGTTTTGGCTTTTTTTATCAATGAGTAGCAGGGATAAATGTTTTTGCTAGCACTTTGTATTACTTCCCACTGTTTTCTGGTGAAGTCTCCTTCTACAAAAATCGCTAGTGCCTCTTGTGGTGTAAATTTTTTAGTTATTAATTGCTTTTGAGCAGTAGTAATAAATTTACGACATTTTGTTGCTCTGGTTGGTGTGGTAGTCACGTATTTAATTAACTTTGCCGCGTTATTATTTCCTGATGTGCGCTGACTTACACTAGCTGCATATGTCAACTCCTCAACTGATACCTGCTCACGTAGATCTTTAGTTTTTCTGCGCTTACTACAATCACTTAGCTCTTTGAATGCTTTGGATGGTCGTCCGGGTTTCAACGTCGTTGTTGGCTTTACAGGCCAGTAAGGCAGTTCAATCGATGATGAGAGCCAATTTTCGTTGTTTTTTATGAAACGCTCGTCAGGTCCGTTACGCTGGCACCCGCATATTAGAAATTTCAATCGAAATTTGCGTCAACGATTGTTAAATCATTTGTGCAGGTTTGTAACCACAAAATTTTAATTTGTACAACCTCCCAAACACCGCAAAATACGTTATAAAGAAAGCGGGTGCCAGCGTAACGTTACTCCAACAACCGCTTTTTGAAATATTTAACTTAAACACCCCAAATCTGCGTCAACGATTGTTAAATCATTTGTGCAGGTTTGTAACCACAAAATTGTAATTTGTACAACCTCCCAAACACCGAAAAATACGTTATAAAGAAAGCGGGTGCCAGCGTAACGTTACTCCAGCACCCGCTTTTTGAAATATTTAACTTAAACACCCCAAATCTGCGTCAACGATTGTTAAATCATTTGTGCAGGTTTGTAACCACAAAATTTTAATTTGTACAACCTCCAAAACACCTGAAAAATCCATTACAAAAACGCGGGTGCCAGCGTAACGTTACTCCAGCACCCGCTTTTTTAAATATTTAACTTAAACACCCCAAATCTGCGTCAATGATTGTTAAATCATTTGTGCAGGTTTGTAACAACAAAATTTTAATTTGTACAAATATGTATTATTTATACGTTTGTCTTACAGTGTAATGTAATATAGTATTATATTTATATAATCTATTATATAAAAATCTCGTGTCATAGTGTTAGTATACGAACCTCTCCGTCTCGAACGATCTTAAAGATATTTTATTTGTAATAATTTCTTGTTATGAGAATAGGTAGTTAAGTATTTTTTAAGTTCCTAATACACTACCACCACCCGGAGAGGTGCTAACCTAACGGGGAATTTAATTGTTGAAAATTCCCTACCAAGGGGGATGAGTTGCACTTTGTCCGCTATCCGACATAATATGGCTGAGTTGCATTTACCTACTGCAGCAAGTTACATCTAAAAGGAGTTTAATACAGAACACTGAACAATCATAATTTTTTCATTAGTTCCCATTTATTACGGGCATCGAAGTATGCAGGAATGCGGGATCAGCCAGTTATATATAATATTTTGATATTATAAGACTCAAAAATATCAACAAGCGTATTATTGCTTTTATACTAATTATAATAAATAATATGTTACATGCCATGATTGTCAAAATAAAATTCTTATCCGTGTGTCACTACTCTATTTATTATTTTTATATAAAAAGAAGTTCTCTGCTTTATAAATAGTATTGTTATTTGTGCTCTATTATGTGTGATAAGATAAAACTATTTTGGAGTTGTTGATGCCTATATATATCTACTAACCGTGGTGGACGTCTTGTCCGATTAAAAAAAAAAAAAAAAAGTAAAATTGGCCGGTGTGTACCGCGACCCGTTGCGGCTTCCCAACCTGTTAGCCATTGGTTGTCAACCTATACCGCATACAGCGCGGGGGTCGCAGTACCGCGCGCCCGCGCGTTATGTGAACCACTGAAGAGAAACGGCCGCTAGGTTCGCGACGGTCATTGGCCAATTATCATGTCTCGGACTTTTTTTTATATACACCAATATTATTAATATCTTTATCGTTTATCAATGATGATAGTATTGAAACTCATGCTTATAATATTCATTATCATTTGACAACATTGATTTAAGTACCTCGTTGTTATTTTTTATCGTGTCAGTGATTTGTATGTGGCGGACTGCGTGTTATATTATTATTTAGACTTTTAAAGTATAAAGTTATTATTTAAGTAACTCGTATTGTTAAGATTTTAAAAAAATTCATGAGGTAAGTCTATTAAATTACCTAACTATTAAATTAAGATTTTTTGTAAATTATAATAGTGTAATAAATTTTTTGTTTTCATTTTATGCTAAAGATGGGTCGTAAACCAAAAGTTGCTGCATCTATTCTTGAAACTCATATACTTAAGTATCAGGCTGAAATCGTAAAAGATGACGGTAAAAGTAAGTTATAATTTTATTTATCTGTAGAAAATAAACATAATTAACAAAGACTTAATTTAGTGGTTATTTCCTATATACCCTGAACCATTTCACTAACACACAATGTTTACTTCTTTGTATTTATACTCATGTTTATGATATTTCGTAATTTGAAACTAATTAATTTATTATATATGTTTCATCACGATGTTATTAAACTATTTACTCCTAAATATAATTTTCAAGACTCGAATAAATAGTTATTCGTTATTCCCGTACTCGTCGCTCGTGCCGACGACGCCTCTCCAGCATACCGTTGATATCATTAGCTTCATTCGATTTGTAAATTTTCTTTATAAATTCAACATAACAAATTAGTGTGGTATTGCACTAACTTTTATCCGTTCAATTTGATTTCAATTATATACTTAATATCATTGTAAAAGAAAAACGATTTTGAGGGAAGACGGTCAGTCACCTTATGATATTACTAAGTACATTTGCTGATATTATTGTGAATTAAGTAATTTACTATAGTTATCATAATAATAACTATAGTAGCTTTCGCAAATCAAAAGAAACATAAAGGTACAGATGGTATATAATAAGATAAAATACAAAGATTTGAAACTTCTCTATAAGCATTCAGCATAGCTTGTGCTGGGGAGATTTAGTGTAATTCAAATATTGACAAAAATAAACATTTCTAAAATATAACTAAAAATTACATAATTTGTGATTAACCATAAATTAATTTGTGTTAGATCAACATTATTTTAGCAACATTTCAAATCATTTACATTTTTAAAATAATTGGGTATTTCTATCAGATGTTTTTATTTATTTATTCTAATTATTCTAAATTATTTTATTACAATTAAAATTGAACTTTTCATGCCAAAATATTTATGGTAAAGAGGTAGGTTCATTTAGATTAATATTTATGTTTTAACGTGTATTATAAATATGATTAACATAAACAGTATTATTTTTAAATTTATGAAAAGACAGTAATAAATTCTTATAGCATGGACATTATTATACATTAAGTAGATTAAAAACATTGTATACAAATTCATTGTTAGTAAGCCTAGGTATATTAAATTTAAATATACATTTAATTACATTATTTAATGTAATATTTAAAGAATGAAGATGAGACTCGAAAAGACAATATCATAAAATAGATTGAACTAAAGCTAAATAAATTGAATAAAAAAATTGTCAAATAGTATTTGTCAGATTATTAATATGATAATTCCATTTAAGTTTATAATAAAGTGATGCCTAAATACTTAATATATCCTTCGTCTACTAGCACTTATCTTGCCTTCTATTTTTTCTTGAAGTATAAGTAGCAGCAATCCATATCTATGATTATTTCTCAATATATGACCCAGGTATTCTAATTTCCGTGTTCTTATAGTCTTCAGTAATTCTAAATCCTTTTTTATTATTTGTAGTATGCACACGTTGAATACTCGGTCTGCCCATAAGATATTTAGGATACTGCGGTACAGCCACATTTCCAATGCCTCAATTTTCTTACTCAATGTTTCAGTTAATGTCTATGTTTCTATACCATATTATAATAAAATAGGAAATATATAACATCTTAATATTATAATCTTAGTGCCAAGTGAAAAATCATAACATTCTTAAACATTTTCACGAATGCACCTCTGGCCATCTCAATCCCATGTCCCCAGTCTTCTTTTACGCATGTACAGAGATTTATACTTTTGACCTTTTCTATTTGTTGTCCCATAGTAAAATTAATAGTTTTTCTTTAAATTTTGTTTTTTTTTTAAATTACTTTATATTTGGTTTTGCTTATATTTATAGACAACCCAAAACTTTCACTTACATCCACTATTCTATCTACATTTTTTTAGAGGCTTAACATATTATTCGTGAATACAACTGTATCATCGGCGTATCTTATGTTGTTAATACATTTGCCGTTTATTTTTATGCCGTCGTTAACATCATCCAAAGCTTCGCGAAGTATGAATTCAGAATATAAGTTAAATAAAAGTAGTGAGAGGATGCATCCCTGTCTCACTCCTCTTTTTATTGGAATATCGTTTGACATTAATTCTTCTTCTACTCGTAAAGCAGAAGTTTGGTTCCAGTATAAATTGCTTATTATACTCGGGTCTTGATTGTCAATTCCAGTCACTTCTAGTATTTTTATAAGTTTGTCGTGTTCAACTCTATCGGAAGCCTTCTGATAGTCAATGAAACAAGCATATACACCGTGATTAATATTTATAGAAAAAAAAACTGAAAAATTGAAATTTGAAATTCTCTGTAAACAGTTCAAAACGAGTCAAAATATTTTCAAAATTGTATGGTGTACAGAAAAAGAAAATATAAACATTCATTCAACATTTCATCTAAGGTTAAGTGTTTTAGAATTACACCAAAAACCCAAATTGATTTGGCGGAAAATCGATAGCCAGATACAAAAAAAAAAAAATATATTAAAAAACACATAATTGTAAAATCAATAAATTCATTCATCGCTCCACTCAAAATCCAAAAAATGTGCTGGATTGTAACATTATTTTGAATTTAAAAAATTTACTACATTTAGTAATATCCAAATACCTATAGTAATATAGTAGGATGACTACCGTCTTCGCTGAGAATCGTTTTTCGTATACAATGATATTATAGTATCATTGAATTCAAATTTAATACCATCAATTACAGTGGCTCACTTGTAACCTACTGGTACAGCAGAGTGACATTCACTCCCCCACCTTTTTATTATTGAAATTTAGATTTTTGTCCTCAAATTGACTTTTTTAACAAAATAAGATTTTCAATTTATCCATTTTGACATTTTATGTCTTTGCTTTGGCACATAGAATCGAAAAACGTTAAGTTATTTATTTATTTATTTATCTATTTGTTTCTAAATGGTTGCCATTGGTTTTAAAACTATTATAATAATAATTATTGGTTGCCGTGAAATCAGTGTATTAGAAATAGAAAAACGTTACGTTACATCAATCACCGTTGTGACCTTATTAACCTTGGTAACCATGGTAATTTTTTTGATTTTTCAATGTGGTGTTACTGCAAAGACATAAAATGTGGTACTTCATTGCAGACTCGTATGCAATATGTTAAGGTGATTTTAAACATTGTTATTACCTACTTTGACTATACAAAAACGTCAAAAACATAATATTAGTTTACAACAACAACAATATTATTTTTATTCTAATTAGATATTTTTATCTATTTCATATTTTATTATTTAATATAGAATTATTTTTTTTAATTCATTCCATTAAGTCCAATTTATCAAACAATGATTTTTATCTAATTAGAATAAAATAATCCAAATTATTAAAAAATCTAAAATTAATAAAAAAAAAGTGGGCAAGTGGGTGTCGCTCTGCTGTACAGTAGGTTACAAGTGGGTCACTGTATAATGGATGGTATTAAATTTGAATTCAATGATATAATATCATTGTATAAGAAAAACGATTCTGAGCGGTGACGGTATGTCAGTTTATGTATAAGACATATTATATACATATCTATGGTATTAAACAAAAAATTGACCTATAATAGGTACCTATAATAAATTCCAAATTAATCATATCACAATATCCATTAGATACTTATAACGCGTTATACATCAACAAAAACCGTGATACTATCATAGATATAATATAATAGTACACTTTAGAAGTTTCAAGTACCCACGAATAATATTATTCAATCACAACAAAATAACTAAAATCGTAATTCTTGGTTTAAATATGAAATTTTGTCTAAATTTGAAATTAAAATGTCTGTAAAAAATAAGTGTGTTTATATATTTTTTAGATTTTTTGGTTACAGTATGAATTATTTAAGAGAATCTTAGTTTTAAATTTTCAACTCTTAGTTATAAAAACTGAACATTTTATAATTTTTTAATTCCAACGATTGATAATTTTCGAGATTTTGATAAATTTTGTCAAAATTCCAACTTTAAATGCTTATAAAAAAAAACTGTGCCTATGTATTTTTAATATTTTTCAACTGATATTGTAACAATATAGGAGTATAGTATTAAATTTTTACACTTTTTGGCCGAACAGATAAAACTTAATTGATATTTAAAGAAAAAAAAAACTAAAGAAAATTGAAAGCGGTAAATGTCCGTAAATAGCTCAAAAAGAGTCAAAATATTTTCAAAATTGTATGGTGTATAGGAAATGCTAATTTAAACATTCAGTGAAATTTTGATGTATCTACATTTATTTGTTTTTGAATTACAACAAAATAAGGAAATCGCTACATGAGAAATCGAGTGAATATCCAATGTTGTAAAAATTTGAATTTCAAACGCTCATAAAAATTTAATTTGACTTTCTTTTAGACATTTTTGTTTTGATAAAGGTAGATATTCTTATAAGGAATCTTGTATTATATTTTCAAATCTTAGATTTAAAAAGAAAAATTTTTACGAATTCTTAACTCAAAATAATTTGCTAATTTTCGTGATTTTTCCATATTTTGTCAATTTTTGAACTTTAAATGCTTATAAAAAAAAATTGTGACTAAGGATTTTTAATATTTTTCATCTGCCTTTGAAACAATATATTAGGAGCCTTCTATTAAATTTTCAAACTTTCGCAACCAACAAATAACATTTTATTGATATTTTTAGAAAAAAACTAAAAAAAAATGGAAAATGAAATTGTCCCTAAACAGTTCAAAATAAATCAAAATATTTTTAAAATGTTATCGTGTATAGAAAATGCAAATATAAACAACCAGTGAAAGTTTCATGTATATACGTTCATTTGTTTTAGAGTTACGCCAAAAACTAAAATCGATTTTTTGGAAAACCAATTTTGCGTAAAAATTCCCGTTTTTCCTTAATTTTTATGTTGTTTTTCCCGGCGCTTGTGAAAACTACTGGAAAACTACATTAGGCCCCCCAAAGTACCAACTAGATTCACTTTCCTATCAGAAAAGCTGCTGATGAAGAAAATCCAAGCTCTTTTACTGTCCTAAAACGTGATGACAGACACAAAAAAAAATTAAAATTAAAAAAAAAATAAAAAAACACACATCATTGTAAAATCAATACATTCATCGTTTCACTCAGAATCTAAAATTATTAACTAAATAAAAATCCTAAATTAATAAAAATAATATTTTTTAATAACTATCGTAAATAAGTAAACGTTTTTATACAGGTATAGCCGGTGTGAGCGCAGATGTATGGAAAAAAATTTCCGTTGAAGTTAGTTCTGGCTTAGAAAATGCAGTAACACCAGGATCCATTCGAATACGTGTTTCTCGAAATGATGGGGATATCCAAAGTAAACTTGGCTTAAAATTAATTAATAAGACCTTTCAAACAAATTTACCGTTCGCAAACCCCACTAATCGTAAGTATATAAATTATTCTATTTGATATAATTAATTATTTAATAATTGTAACAATTATGAATAATTTACTTCCAAATTAATTAAAAAGCTACCGAATACGATGGCACTGATGATTCTACGGAAGAAGAACATGGTGATAAAAAAAAGCTGACATTTAATGTTACATTTTCAATTGAAGAATGGAGATTAATTCAACCTCGCGAAAAAGTGTACCATGAAAAAAGAGGACCAAGAACGTACAATATAATGACACCGTTTGAATGGAGTAACGTTGTTCAAGATCATTTTTTCCTACATACTCGGTTACCTTGCAGTCTTTCATTTAAAAAAGCAAATGTCACTATGTCTGGAGTAAATTTTTTGACATTAAATGGCCGATGTTCAGAGTGTGGATCTTTTTTCAAGGAACTATTGACTCAGTGCCAGCTGTAGATACTCGGTTGGTATAAAATATAAATTAGATGTATTTGATTCACATTAAGTACAATAATAAATTATAACCTGATCTTATGCATAATGTTTTATTTTAATTGTATAGGGTCATTATGGATTGCGTATACATAGGGTATTTTCGCGATAGACATTTTGGAAAAAGGAGATTGATGGGCTCCAATAAAGAAAGTGCTTTAAAATCGATGATTCAAGAGCATAATGATCCATCCGTCTACATAAGGAATCAAGCGCACACCCTTATGAGAGAAGGTAATTTGTAAATAAACATACGATTAACAACTAACACACAGCTTATAAGTTAACAAAAAGTTTTAATTTTTAAATGATGGTCATATTTTAAGTAGTCACTTAAATTTTCAGGAAAAGCCCAGAATATAATTATTTAATATTTTACACTGAAGTTTGTTTGGTGTCTACATTTTTTTTATAACTATTAAATTGGAAAAATAGCAAAATAACTTGTAAAAAAACAATATTTTGTTTAATTGATGATCATTTGAGATAGGAGTATTAATATACATAATATTTTACACTATTTAACTGTTATTGTTAGTAGAGCGTTTATAGGGGAGCCCCTGGAGCAATACGCTGATTTAACACTGTGATCCTCCATTACCAGTTTCCATATCTTATTAGTAATCAATTCCTATCAGTGGTTTTCATTTTCCCATATCAGCTATAACCCCGTGACATTCATTAACACTGCCAACACTAAAACATATTTCAAACCAGGTAACACCAACGACGATTCAATACTAGACAACAAACTTTGAGGATAAATCATAGGAAGGTAACAGAGGATCATCAATCTGATATGTTTAATTTCTTATATATCATGACAATTTTCATAAGATCCACGAGTTTCTTATTTCAATGTACCACTTTATAAAATATTGAGCTGTTGAGGTTGAAGCTAAAAATTATGAGTGTCAATATTTTATTGATATTGGTAAATTCTGTGGTGAATTAGTTCTTAAACTGTGAGTCACTCCTATATTGATGTGACAGGTGGAAATATAATAATTGGTTTTTAGACTACCTATTAATGTAATCGACTATGATTTTCAAACTTTAACAAGAAGATTTTAATTTTGAAAAACTTGAAATGCTAAATATTTGTTTAAAAAACTGTGTGAAAAATGAGAGTTGGAAATTTTTTTTGCCTCCCACACAGTTGTTTACAATTTTTTAAAAATTATATAAAATGAAATGGGTGTGGACTGTGAATGAGTGCTTAGAAGTGGTTCTCAACCTTTTTTAGTTCACGGCACACTATTATACACCACAAGTTTTAACGGCACACTCACGCACTTGACAACCACAACAACTTCAAGTTTCTCACTAGTAATTTAAAATGTATTCACTTTATGATATAAATATTCTTTTGTTTACTTTAAATAATTTAGTTCTTTAAATATTATTATGCTGCTGTATTTTTAAAAATAAATGTCACGAAATAAAACACTGTTTTCAATATTTAATAACATTTCTCGCTGCACACCTAGACAATCTCGCGGCACACTAGTGTGCCGCGGCACACCGGTTGAGAACCATTAACAAATAAAAAGCCCTAAAATTCTAAGCCTTAGAAGTAAGAACCCTACGTTTTTCGAGATTCTGAGCGGAGTGATGAATGTCTTGGATTTACAGCTATGTGTGTATCTATTTTTTTTGGGCCTGTCGGAAACCTATTGGAACACTTAATATACATCAATCTAACTTTAAGGCTGTTGAAAGATGGTAGTTTCGTTATTGTTTTTCCCGCATTTAGAACAATAAGAGGAAGAACATATTAAACAGTACCAACATTTTAATTTTAATTTTTAAAGTACCAATAGTTACTTACTTAGTTCTACTAAGTCTAATTAGTACTTATAATAATATTAGTATATTAATTTCTTGTTCACATATTTTGTACTGATTTTGTAGGAAATTGTACGATCATTCGCGATATATTTCAAAAATACCTTACAACCAAAAAACGAATATTCCTTATATGCCCTTTTTATTTTAATTAATTATTCTTAGAAATCTATCAAATATAAAAATGTATATAATTTGTATATCAATATATAAATATTGGCGATGTTCTGACACGGATTGGACAATCTATTTGCAATTTTCCCCTTATTTGCAAATTCTATAATGTTTTTATTTATTTATTAGGTGACAATATACCTGCTCAAATACCTACTGCTAACGCTTTAAGAGTTCTTAAGTTTAGAGCAGTAGCAGCTACAAGACTTCACGCTGATCCAATTACGGCGTTACAATTGATGAAAGATAATAGTCCAGTTTCAACATCAATTCACGGTATCGGTCTGGATAAATTTTTCGTTCATTTTTGGAGCCCGTTGCAATTGCAAATTTATAGACAATGTCACAAAGAATTTAGTACACCAACAATTTCATTTGATGCTACTGGTGGATGTTGCAGAAAAATTCAAAGAGATAAATCTGGTCCAATTTTTTTGTATGAAGGTGTCATGCAATTAAAAAATAGAAGTTTTACGGCCCTTTCGATGCTCTCGGAAGAACATGACAATTTGTCCATATTAGTATGGCTTAAAAGGTGGTTAAGATGTAATGTCAAACCACCTAAAGTAGTAATTAGTGACCAGTCTCTGGCTTTGATGTCTGGCCTAGTACAGGCATTTACACAATATTCTTCTCTCGACAGATATTTAAGCGCATGCTTCTCCATGGTTATTAAAAATGAAGACGTAGAAATACCTTTATGTTACATACGAAATGATGTGAACCATTTTATACATCTTGTAACAAAGTGGGGTCCGATAAAAAATTCCATTTATCCAAGCACAAAACAAATAATTACTAGGACAATGGGATTACTTGTTCTTTGTACATCAATTAAAGATACTGAGATGATATTAGAAGCATTATTTGATATAATTTTAAGCAAATACGATGGAAATATTGAGGGCACAGATGCATGGACTCCTTGTTATATAGCCAAACGATATTTGCAATCTTTAGTAACAACTAGTGTCTTAAATTTAGTAGAACCTGAAGAAAGTTATGAACAAGATCTGAACAATTCAAATAGAACCCTTACCAATGAAGATTACGATGCTGATGATGAAAACGTATATAACGCCAGTACATCTTTCAAAGATTGGGCACAATCTATTGCTGACAAGTCTAGGTCAAAAGTTGAATCAGTAAAGGGAATCTCTGATAATGCACAATATCTACTTGCGCTAGAGCCAATTATAATAAGAACATTTAAATTATTTCCCTGTTGGTCTGCAATAATGAGAAAAAAATTTGGGTTCGGGGAAGAAACTGCCTCTAGTAGCAGGATTGAAAGTAATTTTAATCATATTAAAAATCGCGTGTTCAAGAATAGTAATTTGCCTCTGAGAGTAGATTCATTTGTAGAACAACTGATAGCGTATTATAGAGGTGATCACCTTTTATTGCAAGGAGGAAACGATGATCATTTGATAACTCGTAGCGATGAAGGCTCTCAAGATAAAAATGATAACATCGCATTTGAAGATGAAAACAATTTTAGTATATCCCATAAACATAATAATGATGATTTAATATCAATTTTAAACGATGACTTAAGTAGTGGTAGCCATTATATTTTTGTGGATAAAAATAATATTAACTCATTCCAAATGCACTCTGACGATGACTTGATGACACGTGACAACGAACGCTTGTGTAATGGTAGTGGTCTTAAGTGTGATGAGCAAAATAATATTAGTAATAGTTCAACGGACGATTCATCATTATGTTCCTACAGTGCCATTGATGAGATCGACGAACAACCGTCTTTTAGCAGTTCAGTTTCTGACTCCAGTTCTAATATTAGCCAATGCCAAGCATGCAGAGTTGGAAATCTTCCAACGGGTCTTCACAAATGTGCACAGTGTGATAAATCTGTTCATATTTTGTTTGGTTGCTCCATCAGAATTCCTGGCACGACTGAAGGTTGTGGTGAACCGAGAATTTGTCTTGATTGTGATAAGAAGAACTCGGCGATAGCTGAAAATAATGCAACAGAAAAATGGAATAGAAAAAGAAAGCTTTAAAATTCAAGATCATCACGTTCCTATCTTGTTCGACAGCCAGGATTTGAATTTTTAGACCTTAATAAGAAAGGATCTATAATTCCTGTAATACTTTTGAAAAATGGGAATCATTTACTCAGTCGACCAATTTCGGTACCTGAGCAAGGAAAATTAATGATAAGTAATACGTGCTCGGTAGATTCGATACTGTCAATTTTAGCGACGTCAGCTGCCGATAGTAGCAGTTATCGAAAATATTTATATAATTTAAAGGAAACGAATTTGACGGCAAGTATAGCATTACAAATGATAACAGAAAAAAAAGTAAAGCAAATTTATTACAATCGAGCATTACTATTGTTACAATTTTTTTCAAGCAAAGTGCAAACATTAGTTGGTGGCTTTAAATTGATTGATACCACTAATACTGCTGCATCAATGGTCAATAAAATAATGGATGAAATGCCTTCATTCGTAAAAACTAGTGTCTGTAATAACAACTTTTGTTCCGTGCCTATGTTGGAAGTCAAATCTACTCAATTATCATTAAATGTTTACGATGGTCAAATTAATTTATCGAGGGATCTATTGGCATATATTGAAATTTCTGAAGAGAATTGCTCTTTCTGTGTTAATAAAAGAAGCGTTACAGTAGCAGCCACTGAACATATAATGATTGAATTGAACTCTATTCCCTCTGGTAAATATTATCGGAAATTACCGTCTATATTTTATAATTAAAATCATATATAAAACAATGCATTTTAATGTTAAGAAGATAATGAAACTTTTCAAATCTATATTATGTATTTAATTCAATTTTTGTTTTTTTTTTTAGATCTGGAATTATCAACTAGCACTGGAAATATCGAGATTGTTCCATTACATTTAATAAAACAAAATTTTACGCAACCAATCAAAGCAAAGTTGGACAATTTGGAAAAGTTTTTAACAGTTGGAGATAAGACGTACAAATTAAGAGGAGTGGTGAGTTTCTTTGGAGGTGAAAGGAGAGGATTGCGGAATGCCATGGGCCACTATACTGCATCGGCTTTCAGGGGAAATCACAAATGGGAAACATATGATGACATGAAAAAAAAAGTAGAAAACGCACGAGCATCAACTACAAACGATGAAGAGTTATAGTTTTATAGTGTTTGACGTGTTATATTTTATTTAAGGACTCATTATTATTCAAATATTGATTACATCAATATATTATTCACATAGTTTTTATATATTATAACATTTACAATTATTAATTATGTATTTTTTTAAGTTCTGTACTTATTTAGAAAAAACAAATTGAAGTGACGAAATACTTATTTTTTATTTCAAATTAAGAAGAACAAATGTTAATTAAGAATTATTTATTTTAATTTTTATATTTAGTTTTTATCATATTATAATTTATAAGTACAGTTATTGCCACCAGATTTCCATATTATCAATGAATCTTTTGTCGTTTATTGTTTAATAAAAATTAAAAATAAAGCAGCTGAAAGTCCAGTCCAAAATATATATCAAGCTCATAAATTTCCCTATAATCAACGAAAGTGTGGTAAAGCATTAATGTAATTATCTTCACTTTTCTAAAAGCCGCCGATATTATGTTTGGCACTATATTATCAAACTGCAAATATTTTACTGAGTGTACAAAACTAGTGTTTTAAAATTGAAAGAGGGCATTTCAAAGATACTATTATTTCTATTATTATTATTATTATTATTATTATTCTGATTATTATGTATTTTTTTGATAATGAAAGGTATTTACCACGATTAAAGATATACTGGTTACACAACTGATACGTAAAATAATACAAATTTAGTCATCTAATTGTTAATTATTTATTTAATTTTATCATTATATTATATGGTGAGAAATGAATAAAATGTATACTTGTTATGCATATCACAAACGATTTTACGAAACATTTGCTTCAAATCTGGTATAAGTACCCAATTAATACACAATAATGTTCAAGTACATTGTAGTAATGTACAGAAATTAATATAACAAATATAACATATTAGTACTATATCTAAAACCATGGACCATGGTATAAAAAGTAACTAATTAATAATTAATAATTTTACAATTTTTGAAACTTATCTTGTGACCACGTTTTAAGATATACCTTAAATATCTCGTAAGCCAATAAGCTAATGTCGTGAATACTGATAACTATGTAAACGGTTTCAATTTTTTTCCACCAGGAGCGCTAAGTTTAGTTCTACATGCATTTTCATGACCAATCGGAAAGAGCCATTTTTAACTGACTAGTTGTGTAACTAGTATATCTTTAATCGTGGTATTTACACTTATTCATAACCAGAGTTAGAGCAATAAAACAACATCATGTCTCCGGTAAAATCATAATAGTCGTCATCGTTCATCAAAGTGACGTTCAGCGTTGAACACGACATCTGCATCTGCCTGAATGAGCAACTCGTTCAGTCTTCTTATTCATTAGTAAGTACCTTACTTTTTACTCTGAACCCCCCCTCGACTACGAGGCAAGTGAACCCGCTGGTTCGCACCGCCGGGTCGCGTCTGTGCATGGTGCACGACGGTTCCACCTCTAGTAATAATGACAAGGGTAAAGAAAAACGTTCCACGCCGTGGTTCCGACCCAAATCTTCTTCCTCCTCAAAAGGTTACAATCAAAAGGCCAACTTCATCGGCTTCTTCACTTCAATCGTCAACCAAAAAACAAAAACAAAAAGATATTGAATCTCTTTCTTCTGATTCCGAATCAATGTCGTCCATTTCAGAACTAACCTCAACTGACCAAATATCAGGTCTACCAGGATCTCTGCCAACTAGCATCCGTTCTTCTTCTCCGGGAAAATCAATCTCCAACCGCTCAACGCCTACTCCCACTCAAGACATTCCACCTGTCGAACAAAAGATCAAACCTCCTCCACCACTAATCACTTCTACCTCAGCATGGAGGAAAGCAACGTCCAAACTTATGAAAGCAGTTCCTATTGACTCGATAACAGTCAAAGCTTTCCGGAATGACTCGGTCAAAATCCAATGCACTGACTCTGATATGTTCAGAATTGTCCAAAAATATTTCAAGAACACTGAAACTGAATTTTTCACGTTTCCAAGTCCCGAAGAAAAAACACTCAAAGTCGTAATCAGGGGCTTGCCTACTGATATCTCTGACATCGAACTCTCCGAAGAACTAGTATCCAAAGGATACGAAATCTCTGCAGTCCGCCAATTCGTTAAAGCCGGCAAAAAATTGCCCCTTCATATGGTCTCCTTACCAAACAACCCTGCCAGCAAGTCAATATTTAGGGAATCTTCATTCTTTTATATCTCGGTAAAGGTAGAAGCCTACAAAGCGACAAACCCAGCCCAGTGCTTTAATTGCCAACGTTTTGGTCATTCCAGCATCTACTGTGGGTTTACCCCAAGATGCGTGAAATGTGCTGGATCCCACCTGGCTAAAGACTGCCCCAAGACCCTAGAACAGACTCCCAAATGCATTAATTGTGAAGGCCCTCACACAGCCAACTACAAACAATGTCCAGAATTCTTAAAGACTAAAGCCGCTAAGCAAGCATCCCTACCCATGTTCAATCAACAACGCGTTCAAACAACTCTTTATCGACCTCCAGCAACCATCACTCCTCCATCTAATGAAGATGCTATAATCCGCCCTCAGTCATACGCAACTGTAGTTGGCCCTAAGCCTTCAAAATTATCAAGCCAGCCTGTCAATCCAGAAGCCATCCAATTGCTCACTAATCTGCTGTCAGAGCTCACAGCCGGCTCCGCCAACATCAGAAACGTTCTCATCTCTACTCTAAATGCTCTTATCCCCCTTCTCCTATCTCACAATGTCTGACACCAGAATCTTGTTTTGGAACTGTCAAGGCGTTGCTCGGAAACGCCTTGAACTTCTCGACCTAGTCCAGAGGAAAAAGGTTGACATTATTCTTTTAAATGAAACTCACCTTGCTTAAAATAGCCAATTTAATCTCCCTAACTTCTTTTCTTACGCAACCAATAGACCACTAGTGAATGGCCACCCTCCAGCCGGAGGGACTGCTGTCCTAGTTAACAAGAAATTTATTCATCACCATGTTAAAATCATCACAACATCCATCAACAATACGGCAATCGTTATCCAAATCAATGACGCGGAACTTACTCTTGTCTCGGCTTACAAAAGCCCAGGCACCCAACTTGTAACATCAGACTTGGACATCATTCTAGACTCAGGTCAAAACGTTATAAACGCAGGCGATCTTAATCACATCTAGCGTGGAACAGTAGGTCCACAAATACTGCAGGTAGAACATTATTTAATTATCTAGACTCGAGGCTAGACACAACTGTTACAGCTCCTACCTCTCCAACTCGTTATCCAACAAACCCAAATCACAATCCAGACGTTCTTGACATCGCCATAATAAAGGCAGGTAGTCTTAGCTATCATTTGGAGAACCTTCCAAATGAACTGTCATCTGACCATTCTCCTATTCTGCTAGACATCCATCATCGTTCTGCTCACATATCTCCGCCTAAACCTCGCTACATCACCGACTGGATTAAATACGAACTTTATATGCTCTCCAAGCCATTTTCTCTCCCTGAAATTCTCACAGAGGAACAGGTTGACTCAGCTATTCAGCATCTCTCCAATTTCATCTCCGACAACGTAAAAATCAACTCCACAATCCACAACCCATCTGACAGAAAAACTGACCTTCCACTATCGATCCAATTCCAAATAACCAAAAAATGCAGGCTAAGATCCATCTGGCAGAGGACCAGGAACCCGGATATAAAAACGCTACTTAACCGACAAAATCGTTTAGTCAGCGATCTCCTACAATCAAATCGCGACGAAGAGTGGTCCAATTTCCTGTCCTCAATCGATATTGGTCCCCAAGGGTGGTCCCGACTTTATAAGCTCAATAGACGACTTCTCAGGAAATCTCCATCTTCCCATCCACTTAATGACGATCATGGTTTCCTCCACTATGATTCACTCGAAAAAGCCAACATCTTCGCTTCAAGCATTTAAAATCAATTTTCTCCTCTGGCTAGTACTTCGTGGGTAGACGAAATAGTACAAGACACCCTGGAACAACACTTAAACTCGATATACGACAAAAACATCTTCTTTTCTCCAGGCGAAATCTGGAACAATCTTCGCAAACTCCCCAATAAAAGCGCCCCTGGGCCTGACCTTATATCTAATTGTGCTCTCAAACGTGGGGGGAAAAAACTTGCGATCTACTTGTGTAAAATATTCAACTCTTGCACTCGTCTAGAATATTTTCCCAACCAGTGGAAAATTGCTGATATAATTATGATTCCTAAGCCGAAAAAAGACCCAAAAATCCCAACCAACCACAGACCTATATCTCTCCTGAACACGATGGGTAAACTATACGAGAAACTCTTACTCTCCAGATTTAAAAGTCACATATTGCCTCAAATCAGACCTGAACAATTTGGCTTTCGCCCCCAGCACAGCACTGAAATTCAACTAGTCAACTTCATAGACAACATAACAAATAATATGAACAGAAGGCTAAAAACAGCAGTAACTTTCCTTGATATAGAAAAAGCTTTTGATAAGGTATGGCACGAGGGCCTTTTATTCAAACTCCTGGCTATGCAAGTACCTCAACAGCTGGTCTCCATCATTCAGTCATTTCTCAAAGAAAGGAAATTCTCCATAAAAATCGACGATACCAGATCTTCCCCCAAGACCATAAGAGCTGGAGTCCCTCAGGGGTCATGCCTCTCTCCGCACCTATTCTCCGTATACATCAACGATATGCCATTATCCTCCAAAGCCAAGATAGCCCTCTTCGCTGACGACACATTATTTTACGCTGATAGCATATCCCAATCGTGTGCAATTAAAAACCTTCAAGCCCAGATTGATCTCTCGATCGAATGGTTCCATCAGTGGAAAATATCAATCAATCCACTCAAGACCTCAGCCATTATGTTCAGCAACAAGCAGACTAGAGCGGGAGATTGCGTAAAATTTGGCGACACTCCCATCAAATGGTCAAATAACATCAAGTACCTAGGGGTCACCATAGATAAAAAGCTATCTTTTAGCACTCACGTAAAAAACATGATCACCAAACATTCCCTTTTTCCCCTTATTAATAAACGCAGTCCTCTTTCAACCATTTCAAAACTACATATATTCAAAACCTACATCAGACCTATCCTGACCTATGCGGGACCTGCATGGACGGCAAATATTTCCAATAGCAGCTGGGCAAAACTAGAGGCAGTTCAGTCTACTACCCTGCGTCAAATTACTGGACTGGACTGGTATGTCTCCAACGATACCATCAGATCATCCTTAAAGACTCCATCACTAAAAGATCACTTATCAAAAAACAAAGTTTCACTTACTCAACGCATCATAAACTCAAGCTTCAAGCACATCTCCGACATTCTCTCCAAAAACTCACCCAAGGAGCACTTCATTAAAAAACCACTTTCTCAATAATAGCTAATCTTTAAGCCTAAACTCACCACTCTCAATTCTGTACTTCCTCCTCTCTGTAAGAAGCTAAATGCTTGAAACAGAGTACTCTAACAAAGCAAAGCAAAGCAATAAAACAAGATACCTTTTCCCATGTTCGAGATTGAAACCGAATGATTATTTTAACGGTAACCAAATCCGTAACCGGTTTTTTTATATAGTGATAAACCGATTTTTATATAACACGATTGATGATTCTTATGTTATATAGGAGTATCCGATGGTCAATATTCTTAAAATATAACGATTAGACTATACAATTTATTTTCTGTATAATATATATAAATTTAATTCCACTTAAAATAATGTTATATTCTTTCAATATTTGTTGGGGCCTCTAAATATCATCAGTTACAATATCAATAAAATAAATAAAAAAAAAAAAACTGATACCTAGATAAATTATGATTTTAAATTTCATAGAATAAATAATAGTTAATGATGTTTAGTGTTGACTAGTTTGATTAAATGTTTCAATACTTATAAGTTATAACGTATTGCAATATGCCTCGCTATTTTTTCACTCAGACATACTATTCTAATTCCAACAATACATCGCAACGAATACCTCGATTTGCATATTCTTTTTTTCCCACAATATGAGCTATATGTAATGTATTTGTAAAATTGTATTTAGTTAATTAAATATTTCAATTCTTTGAATTTTTATTGTAATTTTAAGTACAAAAATTTAAAATGTGGCTCGATCGTTTAGGTTGTACAAATTAAAATTTTGTGGTTACAAACCTGCACAAATGATTTAACAATCGTTGACGCAGATTTGGGGTGTTTAAGTTAAATATTTCAAAAAGTGGGTGCTGGAGTAACGTTACGCTGGCACCCGCGTTTTTGTAATGGATTTTTCAGGTGTTTTGGAGGTTGTACAAATTAAAATTTTGTGGTTACAAACCTGCACAAATGATTTAACAATCGTTGAAGCAGATTTGGGGTGTTTAAGTTAAATATTTAAAAAAGCGGGTGCTGGAGTAACGTTACGCTGGCACCCGCTTTCTTTATAACATATTTTTCGGTGTTTGGGAGGTTGTACAAATTACAATTTTGTGGTTACAAACCTGCACAAATGATTTAACAATCGTTGACGCAGATTTGGGGTGTTTAAGTTAAATATTTCAAAAAGCGGGTGTTGGAGTAACGTTACGCTGGCACCCGCTTTCTTTATAACGTATTTTGCGGTGTTTGGGAGGTTGTACAAATTAAAATTTTGTGGTTACAAACCTGCACAAATGATTTAACAATCGTTGACGCAGATTTGGGGTGTTTAAGTTAAATATTTCAAAAAGCGGGTGCTGGAGTAACGTTACGCTGGCACCCGCGTTTTTGTAATGGATTTTTCAGGTGTTTTGAAGGTTGTACAAATTAAAATTTTGTGGTTACAAACCTGCACAAATGATTTAACAATCGTTGACGCAGATTTGGGGTGTTTAAGTTAAATATTTCAAAAAGCGGGTGCTGGAGTAACGTTACGCTGGCACCCACTTTCTTTATAACGTATTTTGCGGTGTTTGGGAGGTTGTACAAATTAAAATTTTGTGGTTACAAACCTGCACAAATGATTTAACAATCGTTGACGCAAATTTCGATTGAAATTTCTAATATGCGGGTGCCAGCGTAATGGACCTACGCTCGTCTTGATAACTAGCCTTAATCCATTTCTTTTTATAATCGCTCTTAAAAAATTTTAAAGAGTGACTTAAGACATTTTTTTTTTCCTCTGGACAATTTGTTATTTTCATAAGTTTTTCTTCCAAAAACAAATACTTTTCCTCTAAACTCTTACCTTTACAATCTTTTAATATTTCACATAATTGGCTTCGAGAAAATTTCTTAGACGTTACCTGAGAAGCTGCAAGTCAAAAAAACAAAAATACTTCAAATTTAAGATTTAATAAAACATTTTCTGTAACAAATTCTATAATATTCAACATAATAAAATCTGCAAAATTCTTCTAAAAATAGCCCTTATATAAGGAAAAGTTCATAACTTTCATTTTAAAAATAAATATAGATTGTAATACAGTTTTAATACTGTCTGAATTTTAGTTTTTTTAAAACTATCAAAGAACCATGTATTAAACATTTTGTTGTTGTTTTTCTCTTGTAACTCTATGTTATATCAGTTTATAGAAAAAATGTATATGCCAAATTACCTTACAAACAATATTTTGTATAAGAAAGATATATCAATCATACTCCTAGGGTTTTTTTTTAATATGAAGTCATTTACAGAAATATAAGAAAAAAATTGAGCATCTTAGTAGATAATAATAATATCTTTGATATGCTCAGAATCAAAATGGTGGATGTGGGCGGAAAATGTTATGGTAGCTTATTATAAATAAATGTCCCGGTTTAATGCCCATCAAAAAAATATACTCCGACAAAACCATACTTATTAACAAAAACACTATTATCTAATAATTGTTGGTTAAAATTAACAGCCATATTAGACTTCATTAAAATAGTTCGTAAACGCATAATATAAGCAGTGTATCAATACATTTTTGCTACAAATTGAGTACGTACCTTCCTTTTCCATTTTCAAAATAATTTTTTTCCAATTCAACCACGCAATATCAAAATATTAAAAGATAAAAACAAATATAAATGAAAGTGCCGAAAACCAATTATATGCGTTTCGGACAATAACTAGATTACGACTGACTATGCGACGAGTGGCAAGCGTTTAAGAAATTTTACTGATAACCATTTGACAGACCGATTAGGTGGCTTTAATAATCGTAGTGCTAACGACTTTTTTGATTAACTTGCTGATTGTGACTTATGATCGGTTATATAATACAAATACTCCTATGTGTAGTTTTGAATCGTGAAATTGTAATAAAATGATTGCTTTTTCTTCTTCACTATATTCTATATTTGCACATATAATTATTTCTATAACTGTTTTGCGAAATATGTATCGTAACATCGACCTTACTTTTTCCCATTCTAAATCATCGTATTCACCTAGCTTGTTCATGGCTAATTTATTCAAATTGTTTTCCTTACAAAATAGTTTTAGTTTGATCAAGGATATATACATGTTTTCGTAAGTGGCCTTCTGTCGGTTTTTATTTTTCATTACCAAGAATATTATAAACCTGTTTTCCTGTTTGAAATAGGGTGTGTCTCCTATTACTAGTAAAGTCGGCAATATTGTACCGTTTCCAAATTGTTTTTTCAACTGATAATTTGTTCCTGTCCTAAAATTATATTGCTTGGCAATTTCTGATACTATATTATATTCTTTTGGTGAATCGATTAGTGTACCTATAGTTTCTTTTACATTACTATTTGTGATAATTTGTGTTCCTAACTTTTCGATATATTGTTCGTATGATTCGTTTTTTTTTTCCTGAATTGAATATATGCGTGGGAGAGTATCTACATTTGAATTTAGAACTCCGGTTTGTGACGTACCTATTTGTAATTGATTTGTTTTAGCGGCGAATGAATTAAATGTTATATGATTATTTTCTAAGGTTGAGAATATATGAAATATTCGTGGTTGTTCCGCGATAATCTGGTTTATCGTACGAGTACCGCGCCTCTCGTTCGACACGTTTTCTTTTTCCGAATTATTAACGTTTCTACTCCCATCGTTTCTCTTTTTATAACACGAGTCGATATTATGACCGTTTCGATTACAGTATGAACACGTAACGACCTGTATATTATAATTCGTTGGTGGTCGCGTAAAATTATTCCTATGAGGTGGTCGGTTGTTATTACCGTTGCTCGCATAACTAGGTCTCGAATTATTCCTACATTGAGATGCATAATGATTACCATTATAATCAGTGTCGTTTCCGGGGGGGGTAGGGGGTTGTACCCCCCCCCCCCCCCCCCCCCCGAAAATTGTTCAATGTTGGCTTCGTTACTTAAAAATAGAAGATGGGGATTTTTGTTTGACATGTATTTTGTTTCCGCCATCAGATGGATTAGGAAAGGGTGGTCATCAAAATCCTGGGAAATTAGTTGTTGAAAAATATAATAATTGGAAAAAAGCCAAAGATTTGTTTAAGGACCACCAAAATAATCATTACCACAAACTTAGTCAAATTAAATATGATAACTTTTTGGCAATTAGAATTAAAAAAGTTGAACCAATTGACAGGCAGATAAATGAAGCTTTAAAAAAAGAAATTAATGATAACAGAGATCGTCTCCATCCAATTATTAAAACCATTTTATTTTGCGGAAATCAAGGAATTTCGTTAAGAGGGCATAGAGATTCGGGAGTTATTGATCTAAATGAACATGCTAGTACAGAAAATCAGGGAAATTTCAGAGAGCTAATTAAATTTCGAATGGATTCTGGTGACAATGTGCTTAAAAATCATTTAGAAACTACCAATAAAAATGCCACTTATCTAAGTCCATTGTTCCAAAACGAAATAATATCAATCTGCAATAAATTAATTCTAGAACATTTGGTAGCTAATGTTAATAAATCTAAATCGTTCGCCATATTGGCTGATGAAACGACAGATGTTTCTAAAAAAGAACAAATGACATTATGTGTTCGTTATGTCGATTTAAATGCAAATAAAATTAGAGAAGACTTCTTACAACAGTGGCGGTTCTGGCATAAAAATTTTGAGGAGGCAACAATTTTGTACCCTTCTAGACATGTAAGCGCAAATCCCCCAATTCTCAAAACTCATTAATTTTGTTTAAAAACAATATATTTTTTTAAAAATCTGTTAGAAGATTTTCATTTTCACTATTTCTTATATTTAAAGTACCTATCTAGTAAGTTACGCTTTGGTATTACTATTTTCTGTCATAATAATATATAATATACAATATACAGTCTTGTAAAGTATTCGAATAAAAGTATTTGAATATTTTTTTTTGTATTCGAATACTATTTTAAATACTTTGTTTAAAATTATTCAAATACGTATTCTGAATACTTTTATTCGTATTTTTTATTCATTAAAAAAAAATAATTTTTTCCTATCCAGATAAATAGTTTCAAGTTTGTGAGAAGACATATTATAAATCATGAACATTAATTTTATTCTTTGAACGAAATATAATATTGGTCATGATATGATTATTTTTATAAACACCAATGTGTTGTATCCCGTATGGCCCATATCGGACGTATCGTATGTGGTCAAAATTCATAAATTACTTATGATTAAGATGTATTTTAAACTATTAATTAATAAAATATGTTCATTAGCAACCATTCAAAAACTGACAAAAACTAGTTCTGAAAAATAGTATTCGAATAGTATCCGAATACTTTAAAAAGTATTCGAATATGTATTCTGAATATATTTTTTAAGAACTATTCGAATACGTATTCTTAATACCTTAATTCTCATTTATTCGAATATGTATTCCGAATACAAAATAAAAGTATTCTTTACAAGACTGACAATATACTATATAGGTATCTAAAATTTAAACAAAACTGAGACACATAAACCTATTAAGTATCTAGTTGAAAGTTACAAATTGATGCAAAAGAAAAATTTTCAAAAAATAATTCAAATAAAAAAATGTATTGATCTAAATAACAAAAAAATGTGGTTTCTAATTTAACTAGTGTCTTTCTAGTAACAAAACTTAAGAAAAATAAAATTAAGCTGATATAAATAATTAAGAGTATAAAAACAATATTATGCTTTATAATTTATATATTAATTCAATAGTTCTATCTTTTTTACTGGCATATACAGGGTGATTTTTTTATCGTGAACCAGTTAATATCTCGGGAAGTATTAGTAATTTTAAAATAATTTTTTTTTTAAACTTTCTAGGTTTTACTATTTTACACTGTGTTACCATTTTGAAAATTTTAACTTCCTCCCTTATTTGATAAAACACTATCAACTTTCGATTTTCAAATGGCAATACCTATTTTCGATAACGAAAATCTATAAACATACTGAAAAAAAAAATTTTAACGTTTACAGAATTTAATTTGAGTAAGCCGTTTACGACTTATTAATGCTGAAATATTCGTTAAATTTACTGCTACTGGGCAATTTAACAACCCAACTGTAAAAACCAGAAGTCAAAACGAAATTTTATCTCAATTTAACAATACCCATAACGGTAATAAATAATAATCAATAATAACAAGATTGATAAACAATACTATAAGAAAAAAAAAAGTGTTCCATCATCACTCCCACCAGAATACCGAGTGTCAGTGAACGACTATAGCCAGCCGCGGCCTGCAGCAGCTAGGCTTTATCAGCTATAAAGTATAAAAACAACATTTTAAATTTATCATAATGGTTACATAATATAACACTGGTTACTGATCCCTGGTATACGGTCTTATCACGTATTAGTAGATAAACGATAATAAATTCCGGTATTCGGTAAACTGTTTCTGAAAACATGTGGTTATTGAGTTTCCCATTATCAAATATTAAATATTAATTTTTAATTAATTATTATTCTTTGAACGTTAAACCACAGAATACGCTTTAAGTAAATTCTTAATTATGTGTATTATTTAAAATATAAATATAAAGTTTAGGTAAGCCAATTATTCCAATGCATACCTATTATATTTTTTGATAGTGTTTTAATGTTGTATTTTGGTTAAAAATTTGTATTTAATTAAAAATATACTTCTATCCAATCAGAAATATTATTATGTATATGGGAATCAGATTTCATACTTAGCCGACAACTTTATTTGTATAATTTATTGGTAAGTTCAATCTAAAATTAATATATTAGAATATTATTTTTTTAGTAAATGATTTATATTTTATACATACATATTATTGACAAATAATAACCAGGGTTAAAATATTTTAATTTTATTTCAGTGGCAATTAGTAGAGTTTACATAATTCATCAAAAAATACAGTGAACTATATGACTAGACAACTAAATTTGCTCAGAAATTAATGCAAATTCATATATATATTCACTGGTACCTATCTGATGACTATAAATTAATATGGAATAAAGGAATACAATATACATACATATTTCTATATTATATTATAATCTTTCAACAAACTAAACAATCAATTATGTAAGTATGAATTGTTTTTTAATAAACAATAACCAGGGTTAAAATATTTTAATTTTATTTCAGTGGTAATTAGTAGAGTTTATATAATTAATCAAAAAATACAGTGAACTATATGACTAGACAGGTCAATTTGACCAGCAATTAATGCAAATTTACATTGCTTGCTACTGGTATCTGATTACTATAAATGAATATGGAATAAAAGAATAAAATATCCGTATTTCTAAACATATTATATTTTAATCTTAAAACAAACTAAACAATTTATTATGTAAGTATGAATTTTTTTGTAAAATAAATAATTTGATGTTTATCATAATTTTTGCTTATTTTTTAGAAAATTAATTTTGTTTTCTTTCAAATTTCAATTGCAATTAGTAGTACTAACTTTTAATTCAAGATTGGATGAACAAATGCAAATTGTTATTTTGGATAGTCACAGCATAGTACATCTCACCTGATAATTTAATAAGTAGGAATAAATAATTTTTTTTTGTAGAATAAATCATTTCTATAAATAATTTAATGTTTTTTTTTTTTTTAGTTGCATTCGGAAAAAAAAACAGAGCAGCATCAAGACCAACTACTCCTACATTTGTAAAATTTGTTGATGGTCACATTAATAGTTAATTGTATGTTTAAATAATTAGGTTAAGTTATTGATTTACTATTTTCCATAATTAGGGCTATGGAGTTTTTATTATCCTAAATTGGCAAATTGAAAATTTTTTTTATATGATAGTGTCATTTTTATGCAATATTAAAAGATTTTTATATCATACAATTTTAATTAAAAAATAACATAATTTCAAAAATAAGCGTTAAGTTGAATAATTTTTTAAGACATCCATAGCCCTAAAAATATGTTGTAATCTAGAGTAGATAATATAAAGTATGTTCAATGTTCATTTAATTTGTATTAATTTATCTAGGGTAGTGGACATGTTAAGTGTTAATATTTTTTATTAGTTATGACCTTACCCAAATCCTGCAAAAATTTGCACTACGGAAATTTGTTCATACTCTAATAAAATTATTGATAACTAATGTGTTTATTGCCTTTGATAATTTAGTATTAAATTAATGTCCATTATTTGGTCTATTCACACACAAGATAGTTTTGATATAAAATGCAAATTATACATTATACAAAAAATATATCCCAGAATACCTAATATTTATAAATGGAAAGTCGGGTAGGCACTATGAACAACGGAGTCTGGGCCTATAGCCCCGCATCAGATTGCAATACAGGACTCCCTTCCTTGATGCACAAAACATTGTAATATCAGTCTGATGTAGGTTATGTGTTGTGTCACTTTATTTGTGTAATCAAAATGACTTACCTATTCTATTTTTTTTTTTTAGTATACACAGATTGATTTGTAATTATTAATTTTTAATGAAATGAAAACCTTAAACGATAGGGGCATTGTAAAAATGTATAACTTAAAAAAAAAAAAAAGGAATGTGTGAATAGACCCGTAACTACTTATGAATTATTTTTCTAAATACATATAAATTGTTGATTTACTTTGTTTTAAAATGAATAAATGTTATCTGTTCAATATAATCATTTACTATAGTAATTAAGATACACCACATTGTTTTAAAAACATATTTATATTGTAATTTACCAGTTATAACTCATTAATCTGATATAGAAATATAAATTATATTAAATAAATACATATGTATTATGTATAATAAACTTAAATAAATTAACAAATTATACAACTTAATATCTTCTTAATATAAAACATAATGCATAATATGTATGAACTATAAAGTATTGGTTTTTCCAAATTGACAACTTTTGATAATTTCTATATATGTATATGTATTATATCACCTTAACACAGAATTGATAGAGTGATGAATATGACATAGTTCACATAAAAAAGATAAAGGCATCTATTTCCTAAATTAACAGTTTTATTGGGTTTTCATATTGTGTTGGTTCTCAGTTGAATTAATCCTCTGGATTCCTCAATATTAAATAAATATTTTAATTTGTTGTTAACCACAACAATTGTTTCAACATTAAATCTACAATGTTCTTCTCTATAACTGAGAAAATGGATATGTGGTCATGCTTTATAGAAAGTGGAAAAAATAAAAGGAAAGCCGCTCTATTGTATAGCCAACGATTTGGACTTGAGAGGCAAGTTCCTAGTTCAAGTATTTTTTTAAGATTGGAAAAAAACCTAAAAGCTACTGGAAGTTTCAATAAAAATAAAAATAGGAAATGTACCAAAACTACAGAAGAATATTCACAAATTGTTTTACAAAAATTAGAAGAAAATCCTAATACATCTTTAAGAATAGTATCGAGTAAGTAAACATATATATATATATATATATATATCTTATTGTCTGGTTTTCATATTATAATTGATTAAGTTCAATATTATGTTTGATACTATTTTATTCGATGTGTTTTGTGTTTCTTTCACAAACACATTTAAACATTGATGTTATTCTGGCAAACCATGTCTCATTTTTTTGTGAATCAAACATAAAATTACTGATATTTATTAATTATGTTTTATTATTATTTATTTAGAAGAAGTAGGAATTTCTTATAGTTCAGTACAGAAAATTGCAAAAAAAAATAAATATCATCCATATAAACGAAATACTGTTCAGCATTTAAAATTTGATGATTATGAGCGTCGTCTAGTTTGGATTGCAAAGGTGCTTATTTGAATTCTATTTTTAAAAGTTTTTTTTTTTTTTTAATATTTACTTATGTCTTATAAGACATAAGGTACTTGTTGAAATCGAAGATAATCCTCAATTCTTGGAAACAATATGTTTGACTGATGAAGCTAAATTTCACAACAATGGCAATGTAAATAGTCAGAATTTGCGTTATTGGTCAAATGGTAATCCTCACTGGCACACTGAGAAGAATTTTCAAGAACGTTATGGTATAAACGTTTGGTGTGGAATCTTTTATGACAAATTGATTGGTCCATTTTTTTTTTCTGAAAATTTAAATGGTGATAAATATTTAGAATTTTTAAAAACTGAACTCCCCATACTTTTGGAGGACATACCATTATCTAGACGCAAAAATTTAGTTTGGCAGCAGGACGGTGCACCAGCCCATAATAAAAATACTGTCATACAGTATTTAAATTGCACTTTTGGTACTAATTGGATGGGAACGTACAGTCCAAAAATATGTTGGCCACCTCGTAGTCCCGATCTGACTTCGCCGGATTATTTTCTTTGGGGTTATCTTCAAAGTGTAGTTTACAAAGAAATGCCTGCTAATGTAAATGATCTTAAACAAAAAATTAAAGATGCTTGTTCAAATATCCCAAGTCATGTGTTGGTGAAAACTACTACAAATGAATTGCTTAGACGACTGGCAATTTGTTTGGAAGTAGATGGTCATCAATTTGAACATTTATTAAAATAAATTATTAATAAACTTTAATTGAGTACTTACAAGTATTGTGTTTGTGTTTGTCTGTTTTAATTAAATTTACATTTTTACATTTTAATTAAAAATATTATGTTCAATTATACCTGAACAAATAATACATAGAACAATATTAATAGATCATTAGAAATAATAATCTATTGATTACAGTTACACACTGAAAACATTGATAGTGAATAACTTAAGAGTTAATAACCAAGGTATACAATATTGTTCCAGGGTATACAAATTAATTATTTAAATTATGTAAATATTGTAAATGGTATAGCCGGTATTGGTACTATAGGTATGGTTTATAAAAATTATGACTAAGTATTACCTTGAAGATATAATTTACATGTTTTTATTTTATGGATAAGTATTTAGTCTTTTAGAAGCCACTAGTCATTAGGATTAATAAGTTCAAGACATTGAAATAAGTTTAATTAATAATAGGTAGTTTTTATTTCAGTTTATTAAAAATTAAGATTCGATAATGAATTGCTAAGCTTATCCATGTCACTAGGCATAACTGTTGGCCAACAAGATGGCAAAACATATGTTTTTGGTGATGTTTGACGTTTCAAATTTGCCAACCGAAATACAACATTAAAACACTTTCAAAAAATATAATAGGTATGCATTGGAATAATTGGCTTGAACTTTAAATTTATATTTTAAATAATACACATAATTAAGTATTTACTTAAAACGTATTCT